>OAMR01000024.1:1942077-1983962 GCA_900205405.1 Echinochloa crus-galli | reverse complement strand
AAATCTAGAACGATCCCTAGGGTTTCCTCCGGTCAGCAAGGAAACCCTAGGGGGCCACCACTACGCGCCTATGCCCGCGCCTATGATCCCATCTCGGCGCTAATTGAGTTTGATTCAATTATTCCTGCACAAAGGCGCAAACACAGTTAATGTCAGCAATCATAAGCAACAATCTGACAGCCACGCAAGAGCATGAACCATCCTTACCGACAAAATCTGTTGGATTGGATGAAGACAGCGTGAATCCTCCTTCCGCTGCAACTGCTGCCTCAATAATGTCGCAATGCATCTGCAAAGCCCGCAAGAGGAAAAGAAAATCGCGAGCTAATACATGAGAAAGAAGATCAGAAAACAGGAGTTGTATCAACAAAGCTACAACTACTAGCACTAACTCTAATCTAACTTTCGAGGAACTATATACAATTCCTAGAACTAGTGTCACACACAGTTTCAAGTTTGGTTTCACAAACTTAAAAGTGTGTGTGACACTAGTTCTAGGAATTGTATATAGTTCCTCGAAAGTTAGATTAGAGTTAGTGCTAGTAGTTGTAGCTTTGTTGATACAACTCCTGTTTTTTTTATCTTCTTTCTCATGTATTAGCTCGCGATTTTCTTTTCCTCTTGCGGGCTTTGCAGATGCATTGCGACATTATTGAGGCAGCAGTTGCAGCGGAAGGAGGATTCACGCTGTCTTCATCCAATCCAACAGATTTTGTCGGTAAGGATGGTTCATGCTCTTGCGTGGCTGTCAGATTGTTGCTTATGATTGCTGACATTAACTGTGTTTGCGCCTTTGTGCAGGAATAATTGAATCAAACTCAATTAGCGCCGAGATGGGATCATAGGCGCGGGCATAGGCGCGTAGTGGTGGCCCCCTAGGGTTTCCTTGCTGACCGGAGGAAACCCTAGGGATCGTTCTAGATTTCAAGTCTCTCCATGGTTTGCACAAGCACGCCTGGTGTAAATAGCTCGGCTCTCGGTTCTACTGGTGTTTCACTGTTAGCGATTTGCGCCTCCCCGGCGCGACGCCGGTTGGGAATCAGCTTAGAAGAAGATGTCGTCAGCCGGCGTTGCAACGCTCAGCCCTCTGGAGGACCAGCTTGCTCTTGTACCACAATGTCTGTTCGGGGCGCAGCCGCAGGATTCGATTCTCATCTTCCTCGCTGTGCCGGGCAAACCACTGTTGCCAATGCGTGTTCTGGGTTCGGAGTCTGTCGCATCCGTCAAGCTCCGGATCCAGCGGTTCAGGGGCTTTGTCATCACGAAGCAGAGGCTTGTGTTTGGCGGGCATGAGCTTGGACACAACGGTTCCCGTGTCAGGGACTATGGTCTTGAAGATGGCAATGTTCTTCACCTAGTTGTCCGGTTGGCCGATCTCCGTGTGATAACGATTGAGACTGCCGATGGGAAGAAGTTTAAGTTCCAGGTGGAGAGTGGCCGCAAAATTGGGTACCTCAGGGACAAGATCGCAGCTGAGACTGGGGAGGAAATCGAGAACCTGAAGGATCAAAAGCTTGTACTTGGTGACGAGGAGCTCGAGGATCACCAGTTGATCACTGATGTTGCCAAGAAGGATGATGCAGTGATTCACATGTTTATCCGCCATCCAGCAAAGGTGCGAACACAGAAGACTGATAACGAAACTGTGGTTACAGTTGTTACCCCCGAAGATGAAGGAAACATCCACATAGATGCCTTGAACCATATAGAACTACCTAATCATGGACGTGCTCCAGTTGAGCCGATTATCGTCAATAGAAAGGTGAAGCTTTCTCCTGCTATTATGGAAATGATTGAAACCACGATTTCTGGTCTGGAAAATGGATACCTTCCTGTCATGTCAGCAGAAGGCTCAGGGGGCGTCTATTTTATGAAGGATCACTCAGGTGAAAGCAATGTTGCAGTGTTCAAGCCTATAGATGAGGAACCGATGGCGGAGAACAACCCCAGGGGCCTTCCTTTGTCGGTTGATGGTGAGGGGTTGAAAAGGGGCACACGAGTCGGGGAAGGCGCACTGAGGGAGGTTGCAGCATATCTTCTGGACTATCCAATTGACGGGTGCAGATCTGATGGTGCTACTGGATTTTCTGGCGTACCTCCCACTTCATTGGTTCGTTCTTTCCATATGGGAAAGGAACTTAAAATTGGATCATTGCAGATGTTTGTGGAGAATCAGGGAAGTTGTGAGGATATGGGCCCTCAAGCTTTTCCTGTCAAGGAGGTCCATAAAATTGCTGTGTTAGATATTAGGTTAGCGAATGCTGATCGTCATGCAGGGAACATACTAGTTTGCCAAGATGGAGGTCACACACAGTTGGTTCCAATTGATCATGGATACTGCTTCCCTGAGAAGGTATATGTTTTACTGTTTAGATCACTTGAATTACCTAACCTTACTCTGGCTTAACTTTTAAGTACAGCAAACTATAAAGCTTCAGCAATATCTTCATCTATTAATCTCCTATTTGCTAAATTTTTTGCTTCTGTAAGCCGTCTGATTATTAGGCTATCTAGCCCGCTTTTAACACTACTTTGTTACATGTTTAAATGCTACATGGATTCTCTTGTACAAATCTAATTCTGTTGTTTCGAAATATCAATGTCAGTTCAAAAAAAAATTAGCTGAGCGATATTGTTCTAGTCAGTTCCTTTCATGTTAACCCAGTTCCTTAATTAATCATGTTAATTCGGAATAATAATGAAAGTTATATTGCCTTTTTTTCCTTTGTAGTTTGAAGATTGCACGTTTGAGTGGCTCTACTGGCCCCAAGCACACCAGCCCTTCAGTACCGAAACCCTAGCATACATTGAATCACTTGATGCTGGCAAAGACATTGCCTTGCTCAAGTTCCATGGGTGGGAGCTGTCTTCTCAGTGTGCGCGTGTTCTTCATATGAGCACCATGCTCCTGAAGAAGGGTGCAGAGAGGGGTCTCACACCCTACGACATTGGTAGCATCATGTGCAGGGAAACGGTGAACAAAGAATCTGAAATTGAGGCCTTTATCGAGGAAGCAGAGAACTCTGTTCTTCCAGAGAGCAGCGAAGAAACCTTCTTGGAGACAGTATCGGAGATCATGGACCGTCATCTTGATAACAAGCTGTAGAATATGTGTTGCCGAGTGATTGCATCCAATTGTAAAATTTTAAGTTTAGCAGTCGATCTCAATAATGAGCTAGGATTTTTTTAGCCTTCACATTTTCCATCGATACTTTGTGAATATATTCTACAACTAAGATCAGCCACATAAGGTCTCAGCTATATTTTGCGTACCGCGTACGACCTGTGCCTAGTTGTCTCAGTTTGTTTTCGTCCTGTTTGCAATTGATTGTGAGTTTATTCAGCATTTAGCAAATTAACGAGTGAGAGTAATATAGAGTTTTTGTAGAGTTCACCAAGTTAATTGTAGTCGCCTTCATTATATTTTATTTGTCAAAGTCAATCGATCTCATTATATTTTATTTGTCAAAGTCAATCGATCTCGATGAACATATTTAGCCATGACTATGTTATTCTAAATATACATCCTGCAAATGAGTCGTTAACCTAAGTAATTTATGGCCAGATAGTGAAGAGGATTTGGCTTCCTCTACATAGCCTAACATTGAGTTTCCAAGGGGAGAGGATTTGGCTGGTAACCAGAAGGAAAACAACTCTGCACCGTGTTCAGCTGGTAACTGCGTGACATATTCGAGTTTGATCTGTGGCTATCACTGCGTGACATATTCGTTGAGTTTGATCTGAGGATAAATCATTCATGGAAGGTGACTAAAAGAGTTCTAGGTCACTGGATTTGCTACAATCGAGCACTGGAGCAGCAGCTGACCTTCGTAAGGGAGCAACTCCATCAGACCCTCTAAACAAGCCTCCAAGCTAAATTTAGGGGACCAAACAAAAAAGTTGAACTCCAGCAGGGTCCCTTCTTGAACCCGTATTTCGGGGAGGCCTCCAAATTTATCCCTCCACCCTCCATTCCTGGGGGGTCTTTATGGAGGCCTCCATCCTTAGGGGCTATTGTTGGAGTTGAAGCAAGTTTTGAGACCCGTAAAAAATAGATGAAGCCCCCATTTGATATTTAGAGGGCCAGATTTAAGGGCTATTGCTGGAGTTGCTCTGATGAAGCGAGCTCCCAAATTACGGAGTCTTAGACTGTCTCCAACAGCTCATGCATCCGGCAACCCATATGCAAAATGGGTCTCCAACAGTCATTTTCATCCTGAAAACGACCTCCAACAGACAACGCAAACTAGCGACCTATTTTGCGTCTTCCCCTCCACACGACGCAAAAAAGAGCCCTCCCCCCCCACGTGACGCAAAAAAAAGCGGCCGCTCCTCCCTCCCGCGGCGCGAGCTCCCGCGGTGGTCCCTCCCCCAGGCGAGCTCCCGCGGCGGCCGCCCCTCCTTCCCCAGCGCGAGCTCCCGCGTAGGCCGCCCCTCCCTCCCGGCGCGAGCTCCAGCGTCTGCGGCCGCGCGGCTAGGAGCGGCGCGGCGAGGGGCCGCCGGGGAGGGCGCCGCCGCGGCGAGGAGCAGGAGCACCGGGAGCAGTTGCAGCGAGCAGTGGGCGGCGGGGGAAGAAGAAAAAAATGCATCCTCTGTTGGAGAAAGGGGATTTTGGGTGGGTGACTCATACACTGTATCGCTACCTAAAACGTGAAATAGGTCTTGATTTTTGGTTCTTTTGTTGGAGATAGCCTTATCCTCAAAGATTGCCCGGCTTGTGTGAACTGCGAGGCGATGGGTGCTCTGGCTCGGTCTGAAAGGTTACCAAAAGAATGTGTATTCCCAAAGGGCAATGAAGAACAGGACGCGGTAGTGAAGCAACTCACTGGAGAGAGCGCCAACCCCCGTCTTCAGATGATTTTTGTGGATTAATAGTTGGTCGGTTCACTCTTTTCTTTTAACAGCAGCGTGGAGCTATTTAATATGGTGCTTGGTTTTGTTTTCCGACAAATGGATGTGTGAGTTTAGAGATTATTTGATTTGATTGACTGCTTGATCAATCGGATGGATGAAACATGTGAGGCTTTCAAATTAGTCTTTTTTGCCATGCATAGCACAAGAAAGGAGAAACAAATCTACTTAACCAAGCTCGGTAAAACGTAGCGGCGACTCGGCGAGTATGACTAGCAGGCACAAGATCTGACACGATGCACAGCTTACCCACGAGACTGTTGAACGAAGTCCAATCACGCAAGTAACAGTCTGCTTTCACTAAAATTGGCCCGGTTTAAGGCCAAGAGTCCTAAGCACCAGCAATAGCGTCTAAGATGCAATGCAACATAATCCAACACTGAAGCATATAATGTTCATATGTTTACTGCTGGAGTTTGAGGTAGGGATAAAAAGGCAATACATGTAAGATGGAGAAAAAGACAATGCTACTAGCTAATGAGTACATGGATACTTGTTTCAAAATCTCCCTTCATTGGATGTTCCACTTCTGCTCCAGGGCACTGCATATCCGATTTAAACAGCAGGCAGCACTGAGAGGGTAGTTGCAAACTGCACAAACAAGTATATCGGTCACTATAGTTGAAAGGAAAACAGGTACAGAAAATGCAAGCATCACATGAAGACCTTTACAGCGATAGCAACAACAAAAAGAAAGATAGTACAGAGTATATCGGTCACTATGGTTGAAAGGAAAACAGGTACAGAAAATGCAAGCATCACATTAAGACCTTTACAGCGATAGCAACAACAAAAAGAAAGATAGTACAGAGTATATCGGTCACTATGGTTGAAAGGAAAACAGGTACAGAAAATGCAAGCATCACATTAAGACCTTTACAGCGATAGCAACAACAAAAAGAAAGATAGTACAGAGTATATCGGTCACTATGGTTGAAAGGAAAACAGGTACAGAAAATGCAAGCATCACATTAAGACCTTTACAGCGATAGCAACAACTAAAAGAAAGATAGTACATCTTGAGAAAAGAAACTAGAAAATAGCAATTTGTCCAAGCTATGAAAGATTGAAGCCTGTAGTTGTAATTTATTTGCCAGTTTCTTGTTCTACAGAAGAGATGACAGAACCAGAAAAATGACTCATGCTCAAACTAGCCAGAAGTGGGATAACGATCATTATTTATAACAAACTGATCATAATAAAAGGTTGCTAACAAGTAGGCTAGTTCCTGCTGAGTTCAGACTTTCTAAGAAAATTTCAAGGAACTAAATAGTTTTTCAGCAAATCATCTGTACAGTAAAATTACAAAGCTGCAAGAAAACCTATGGCATAATCCTGCCTGTGTGCATGTGACAGGTGTAGAACTAATTAACATATACTGTCACCCTGATCACTGAGTTGATCTTACTTCTCAGTATCAAATAGTTTTATTGTTTCATGAGATCGCTACTTACTTTGGATGTAATCATCTGTGTACTCCTTGTCAATCTTTCCATGGGCCATGGCACCAACCTGGAACAATGTGCAGACAGCATGGGATAAGGCAAAAAGATTAAGGGATCAAAACACTCTAATTTAATATCAATATCACAGCTTTTACTCACCACAAACACAAGGGGTTCATCATCATTGGATTTGGCAACATAATCAAACAAGTTCACTGACTTCTCAGCGCTAAATGAAAGGCCTAAGTATTAAAAAAACATCAATTAGCATATCCACCTTATATGGAAACATGTTTAACTCAACGATATAAATTCTCACCAACTTTCCGTGCACCAACAGGTAGATATCGGGTAACAGGATTTTTAACAACATTAAGAAGTTTCTCGCGCTTCCCAACTGCTGTAATACTCAGCTTTTGCAACAATTGTGCTGCAATATTATATTGTTACACACATATCAGCACAATTATCGAAATAGCACAGACACAAAAGGTACACAAGGTATCCAAGTTTATTTATAAGTAACTTACACATTAAACCACAAAAGCGTTTAAATGTTCGTGGCATACGGACATAAGGTTTGATTTCAAACAGTACTCCTTTTTCAGTCCTCACATAAACAGCTTGTAACCTTCCAGCTTTAGTTAAAGGGCTGTCAAATATTGCCAGTAGAGCCTGCAAAATAGTTTAGAAGCAAATTCAAGATATTTATGACCTGTTAGGAAGAATTTCTGAGAGGAATGATTGTTGGGAAGGTCGAATCATCTATATCCAAATTTTCACCATATCACTCATGTTTGTTTTTGGGCAGAACAACATACAAAGCAGCTCTCTGGAGTAACCTCACTCAAACAAAGCAATCAGATATTAAGTGGTCCAAATTGTGGTAAGTCCCCAAAACAGCAAAATAGATAATACAGGATGCAGGGATGATCAAAAGGAAAATGGGAATAGATAAGCAAATAATCAATGAAGTACTTCGTGATTTCATACAGAATAATTATCTGATTTACATTTACTTTGAAGCAAGGAATTGCGGATCAAAAATAAATGGAACAGTTTTAATCTACAGCCTATGTTCAAGAAATTCACATTACCTGATGAATGATATCAGGCCTATAGTCAGCAGGATTGCGATTCTGCTTCCTCAAATAATTAGCATGATCATCTGAGTTCAAGATTTGCATAGTCTGCACAGGATAGCAAAAGAAAATGTCAAAATTACTATGCATGTATGACAAACAGCCGAAACATCCAGATGTTATGCTTGATTTTTGTTGTTCAAATGAAAGAGAAGCTGTGAATCTGTACACACTCAAGAAATCAGGAAATTTTGACTAAGCCTTTTACACGATTGAAGTAAACAATCAATAACACAAAGTCTACAACTCTAGAATGAAGTGAACGGCAAAGTTTAATTAACATTGGTATTTTATAAGATGGCCAAGCAACATCCTTTGTTGAGGAAAGAATAGTCAAAACTGATGCCGAACACAAGAAAATAATTGGTCCTGTGCAAAAATTCATGAATAACACCTATATCAAGTAAAGAAACCAACACCTCAAATGGGGTTGCCTTCAGTTCAGCTACAAAACCGCGAGACAGTAAACACTGTTAATAGAAGGCATCCACTTAATCCTCTAAAATCCTAGATTTCTTTCATGAAAACCCATATGTTGTACCCACAACAAGCTGCACATTTTCAGTCTAATAAAGCAAAAATTACTCCAGCTTTGACCCTTTCCCTACCAATAGCAGACAAACAAATTACTCGAATTCGTTATGGAATAGCACAAGAGATTGCTGCCGCCTAACCACCGTACCTTGCCGACTTTGCCGACCTCCAGGCAGGCCCTCTCGAGCACAAAGATGGCGCCGGGCCGCCGCTTCCCGTCCACCGACCTGGGCACGACCGGGAGCCCCTCCGCCACCGCGTGCTCCTCCTCCTCCCCCGCCGCCGCCTCCGCCGCCTCCTCCTCCTCCTCCTTCCCCTTGTCCTCGCCGCCGGCCTCCTCCGGCGGCGGCACCTCCTCCGGCGGCGGCACCTCCTCCACCTCCTCGGCGGGCGGGGCGGCGTCCGCGGCCGCGGCCGCCGCCTCGTCGAGCTTGCGCTTCTTCTTGCGCCCCTTCACCGCGTACGGCCGCCCCATCTCTCTCTAGCTCTCTCCTCTCCCGCGCGCTCGAGGCCTGAGAAGTGTGTTGCTCGCCAGCTGCTGGGGTTTGTGCGGGCGGCTAGGGTTTGTGTTGATTGCGGCGCCTTGGGTTTTGATGCAGGGAACGGGAATGGAGTTGGGGACTTGGGCCTAGTAGAGTAGTAGATCCCGGTCTGGTTAACAAAAATACGGGAATAGGAATGAACTGGGGATTTGGTATGGGAAAGGCAGTGTTTTTCTCCTGACCTAATAAACCGTATACAAATTAGTATTTAAGTTTTTATCATATTTGTAGAAAAATATAAATAATATATATTGCAACTATCAAAATGTACAAAAACGTTGATTGTTGTTATTGTTGTTATTAAGGAAAGTTCTATCCATGCTAAATGAGAATAGTAAGTGTAGAGTGATCAATATGTAAAGCACATTCAGCACAAAGAAACACTGTTTTTTTATTGATAGGTTTTTGGCAAAATATATTCGGTTTGCAATGTTTCGGTCTAAAAATAATATACTATCAATAACATAAAATGTTTCAAGAAGATAAATAAAGCAATCTAAGGGCACGTATATTGGTACACGTCAGCGGTTTCGTAGGTCGTCTCATGTAGCGCCACGTAGGATTTTTGCTGATGTGGAGGAGAGAGAGCGAGGTGAGAGAATGAGAGGTCGTTGTTTCACGAAACAACCGTCTCATGAGCTAAATTTTAGGACTATGAGACAACTTTCCCACTATTATATGAGTTTTGTTGTCATGCAACCAATAATATCCCTTTATTTTTCCATACATTAAGAGATTTTGTATTGCTACGAGACAACTAAAACAATAACCTATTGTATAGGTGTCTGATAAATCGTCTTAAGATTACGTGTCGCTGCATGAGACCGCCTATTAGATGATATTAATGTACTTGCCTAAGTTTAGAGCAATTAATTCAAATGGTCTCATGCTGGCTAGCCAATTAACTACTTTGAGAACTTGCAACCTTGATCTACTTCGAGAGCTTAAACCAATGACCATAGACATGGATGAAAAAGTGGTCACTAACCTAGCTTCAACAATTGCTCCTATGAAATTATCCGAACGTGATCAACTACAAAGAATACGTAGGATCGTCGCCACCTTCTGCCTACCACGATCAGACATGCCAATTTGGAGCCTAAAATTGTTGTGATTCACTACATGTAGAACCATGGGTCCATGGGTGAAGCAGTTTTACCATAGGATACGTCTACCTACACATCTCCGGTTGGCATTGACTTGGACTATGTTTCTTTGCATGCAGCAGGAAAATGGTCATGATAGGCCACCCTTCATAGGCTAGCTGCCTAGAAATGGTTGTGTGGCCTAGCCACTTTGGCCTTTCCAGCCGATTTTCAACTAACAGGTTCCTCTAATCAAATAATCACCAAAACTTGTGGAATTCATCAATCTAAACATGTTTTATATGATGGGCCTTATAAACATGACCTTCCTAAGGCATATTGGTGATCAAAATCACATGAAATTGATCACCAATATTTTAGTTCATGTTGGATTGATGTAGCTTATTTTCAGCGGTGATTTTTTGATACGATGCATTTGTTAATGGTAGTAGGCATAGAGATGATCAAGTCCCTAACACTATGCATGGAACAAACTTGACTAGTTTAAAGATAGTGATGGTTCCCAAGTGCCACCTGGTGCCGGAGCCAGAATTTAGAAGTTGGGTTTTTCCATGTTAAAAAAATATCCAATACAAATTACTAAAATGCACCATACTACAAACCCTCAAAACTAAAGAGCTCCATGCTATAAACAGACATTGCGATTGTTTCTTATATTCTCATGTACAAATTTCTAAATCCTCTTTCACAAAAATATCAACACGCTAACTGTAAGTTTAATGCTTGAACAAGTAGCAAGCGAAATAGAATGCACCAGATGAAAAAAAAGATGGGCCAAAGGCCTAGTTGTAGTCAGGCGGCGACCATGTGAGCCTCAGAATAATCCCACATTACTTAGCTAGGGAGGAGGAAGCCACCTTAAAAGGGAGAACTGCCCTTCCCCTATCAGATTAGTCTTTTGGGGTGATTGTGCCTTTCCCTGAGTGGGTGTGCCAGGGTGCGGTGCTAAGATTGCTGGGGGCCAGGTAGTACATATCTGAAGTCGGAGTCACGAGCACGGGGCCAGGTCATGCGATAACGTGTTGAGAAACTAGTGTTCGTATTGCATGAGAGTATTGTTAACTTTTTCTATAATTGGCATAGCATCTGTTGCCATTCCACTAGTGTTCGTATTGCATGAGAGTATTGTTAACTTTTTCTATAATTGGCATAGCATCTGTTGCCATTCCACTAGTGTTCGTATTGCATGAGAGCATTGTTAACTTTTTCTATAATTGGCATAGCATCTGTTGCCATTCCACTAGTGTTCGTATTGCATGAGAGCATTGTTAACTTTTTCTATAATTGGCATAGCATCTGTTGCCATTCCATGGCAAAGTGATGCCATAGCCTACTAAATTCATGGTCATCAACTAAGTTAGATCAACGCCATGTGGTTGGTGGATGTAAAATGATGGATGGGATGGTAGTATGTGTTGTGAGGTGGTTTTTGTGCCACCCTTTGGTTAGAAACTTTGCTAATATGTGTGAGTTAATGGTGTTGTAATACAGTACCAAAGGCAATGCAGTTCTCCTCTCATTTATAGTTATCATGCTCACTTTTCATGTCCCATTTGTAGTAATATTCATGTACATGTGATAAAAATTATAATGGTGGTATGTTGTTGAGAATATGATCGGATCATCTTGTAGTTGTGAGGCACCAGAAACGAATTCCTAGTTTCCACTGTAATATTTGTAGTGACATTATTGACTTCCCAAGGAGAATGTCAATCAATCATATTATTTGTGCTTCATGCTCCAGTGCTCCAAGATCAGGATAAATTGGGAAACAATATCTATTTTTTGAGAAATTTAATTTGTTTTCTCATGTTATGTTTCATGATTGGGTTAATGATGAAGGATTTGGCCGATTTTTCATTTGTTGTGAACTTCTTAGTTTGTTTCAATTTGAATTTTGTTGTCTTGATTGTTCCATTTTGAAATACTAACTAATGATAACCTATTTGTTTATTTCTTATTATATTTCTACACAATGTCAGGATGGAAGGATAAAAGAGAGATAACCTTACCGAATTCATGCATGGGTTGTCATATCCCGAGGCATATAACAACCAAACACAAGTAGGCTAGCATACATATGAGACAACAAAATAAAATAGACCGTGTGACCTTTATCTGGCTACCCCAAGCCCGTATGGATAGACTATACTGGCTCATGCCTCCACCGCAACCAATCACATTCATATAGGATGAGTACGATGCTTAGCATCTCTAAGAGACTAGCAATAATTCTAGTTAAATTTAAAGATTAAGAGGCTAGCTAAAAAAATAAAAAGCTCTCCAAAAGTAGGGGTAAACCAACAAACTCTTTAAAACTAGCGAGCGTGGATGGAGAGCGCGCCTGGCTAGGCAAAAATACCTAATGAAGGGGAGAAGATAGCTAGCGTGGAAAAATAGCTATCTAGTTGACTAGTTTGTTGGTTACAATTTTTTTCTTTCTTTTCTCTTTTTTAGCTAGTCAAGAAAATATACAAAAGCTCTTGAGATGCACTTCGTGGAATGCATTGAATCAATATTTTAGGATAAATTTTTTTCTTGAATTTGCTATCCCTTTATGAAGGAATAAAATAAAAATAGTTTTAGTTGTTCTTGATTTTTTTCTTTAGGATGATTTTTTTTTCTTGAGATGGACTTTGTGGAATGTTATTTTTTTTTTCAAAAATCTTATTTATAATATTTTAAAAGTCAAAATAGTTTTAGTTGTTCAATTTAAAAGTTGAATTAACCAATATTATTATCCAATTATTATCTTACTTAAATAAAATGATTGCATTGTGCAAATGATAACATCATAACACCTCACGGATCACATGGCTACCCCAGCCATCACCGCTGACCATCCTGGCTATGCCGTCCATGGCAACCGATCATGCCAGTATAGGATGAATTGAATGTGTCAATTCTAGAACAAATTGTTTTCGATTTTGCTACCTTTTTTAAGAAATAAAATCAATAAAAAGGAAAAAGTACTATTTTTAATAAAAAACATTGAAATATTAAAAAAGACTGAACATGTTTCGTTGTTTAAATTAAAAACAGGTGAACGAACCAACTTTATTATCCTACTAGCATTATTATTAGTACTAAGATAACATAATGATAAATCTCAAAAAAAAGATAACATAATGATAATCTCTACCTAATTATAAAGTAAGGATTGATTCAGCAGTACGTCATAATTTTATGAAAACCCCCTAATATTTACCTAATAATAAAGAGAGGAAACAATCTTTATATGTCCATCCATTATTGCTGTCCTGATAGAATTAGAAGTCCCTCAGGTCTTGTCCTGGACGCTCTCGCCTTCCTCCTGTGCCAAACGGTTGAAGTCCTCAACTGATACGAGTACGTATTCGATCGCCAAGCATGTTAGAATCGAAATTACTTAGTATGTTTTGCCTAAAAGATTTCGTACATACGTCGTTGATTATTGACGGTCTCTGTGTTGTATTCGGGTTTCTTCGTCAGTCAATCATCGTGGCTCTAATCTAATGTGTTCCAAACTTCTTCCTGGCGACTGTTGGTCGTTGTCTCGCACCCTGATTAACCATGGGCCGTGGACCTTCCGAACTAAAATCTATAGCCCATAAGTAGATCAATCAAACACAAAAAAAAAGATCAATACCAGACTACACACGTTACACTACATGATTCAACGATTAGAAGACAGTACACGATTTAAATCCTTTTGCATAGGCTGTAAACTTTCAGGTATTCACGGGATCTTAGAAAATATTTTCTTATAAAAGATTTTAGAAAATATTTCTTTTTTTAATTAGCTTCACACAATAGGCACCGGTCACTAGATAACACATTAACACTTACTGTACACTTAAAATTTCTTTGCATATGCTATCCACCTTAAAGTATTTTCGGGATCTTAGAAAATGCTTTCTATAGAAGATATGTTTTCTGTTGTAGAAATATTTATTATGATTGGTGCTGGGATACGTCAGTTACATGGATCAATTAGCTAGAAAAATACTTTACTGTTGTGGTTTATTCATATGCTCCATTTTATGAGAACATGTAGATTCCTAAAGAGTTATATATTAATCACAATAATTAGTCCTACCTCAATCTTTAACAACCTTCTTCACGAGCTTGAGGTAACTTCGAGCTTACGACGGTGTGGGGGCAGCGGCGACTCCATCATGTTGTCCCTCAGTTTGCGAGACTAAAGGGAACCATTGTAGCGGACTTGGGACGCGTCGGGGCTACGAACGCCGCGGAGCATCGGATTGTTCTCATTGGAAAGATGATATCAACAGAAAAATGGTAGGATATAGGACTAGAAACGGTACTGTACACCAACATGCAATCAACAAGGTTAGTGATTTAGCTTTGATTGTGACTGTACAATTCACCCGTAGCAATGCACGTACACTTTTGCTAGTATAACTAATAAAAATAATCAGCAATAAGCGACGCGCTGCCTGCTGGGCCTGGGCGCACCCCCCATCGTCTCTGTCGTCTCTATCTCTCGCTCCCCCCGCCGCGTTCGCCTCTCTCTTTTCTGGTCTTCCTTTCGTGGCGGCGACGACTGGGCGAGCGGCGGCGCCCTTCGCCACGCCTTCGCCGGGCCCTTTGCCGGCGACGAGCATCCGCCAGGTATGCCCGCCCCTTCTCTTCCCTTCCCCGGTGCGAAACGTAGCATCCCAAACCCTAATGTAAGCTATCTGTATTCGGATCTGAGCCAGTTACGACATATGCGGGAGCTACTAATTTCGATTTTCTTTGCAAAAATCATCGGGTTTACTTGTGTACACCCATGTCCTGTGCTGGGTCACCCCTGCTACTTTTATTCCCCCGAGTAGAAATGGTATAGTAGGACGCGGCGTGCTACAATCCATTCATACCTTCCGTTGTTTCCTTCCTTATCTTCGTGCCGTCCCGGCATTCCCCTTATGTTCGTTTGCTGGTTGGTTCTCAAACCCTTTGGTTTTGACGACTTGCTGCTGAGCTACTTATCTAATGCCTGATTTACCTAGCTTTTTTTTTGGGAGGTAAACATTGAATCTAGGTCTCCTCATGGCATACTCGTGCTGCGTGTTTGTCTGTTAATTAGTTTGACATGTACAATCCAAGAAGAAAATAGTTGGGATGTTTTCCATGTTCACAGTTCCTATGCCGTTGTATGGCTGTGGTATATAGATTGAATGTGTTACTGAAAATCTGTTGGCAATTCCACACATCTCGTAGTGTGAAAGAAAAACACTTTAAAAGGGTACAATTAGGTCGTCCAGATGCATCCAGGGCATGCTAAAGTAAAGAAATAAGATACTCGGCACGCTACTAGGTGCATGTACTTGACGTCATATGATGCTGTAAAGTGCAGTGCCAACTAAGTCTTACACTCACTGGTCTGTATGAGGGAGTACTGACTGGTAGCATAAGGGTTGGTCCAATAGGGTATGTGTCACTACTACTATATCGGAAAATTTGTGGAACCACACAACTTTACCTTGTCCTATATTTTCCTTTATTTGGTTATAATTCTATCTAATGAATGGCTGTATTATCTTTTTAACTTTTACCATCATATAGCCTCAGAGAAAGAATTTGCTCTGATCGCAGATCTCATCATTTTTGTTTGGCTGTCCAAATTATTTCTAGGTCAATATTATCAAAGGCTTGAAATGGCCGAAAGTTGGTCAGAACTCTCAAAGCATACTTCTACAGCAGCGCCGTCTTCTGGTTTGGTTTGTAGACGTGAAATCCCATCTCCGGGAAGATCAAAACAACGGTAAATGATAGTATAAATACCTCATTCAATCATTATTTTCTTGCATTTTTGGATAGATTCCACTGTCCTAAAATGTTCTAAAAGGCTTTATGTGCTAGGCTGTGATTAGGTCTTAGGTGATAGGTTGTCACCTGGATGATGAGGCATTGCTGGTAATTAGGCTAGCAGCAAGAGTTTGATGCCTAGCTTGGTAGCACCTTGCTGTGGTAGTTAGTCACATAAAAAATAGCATTTGATTGAAAACTTAAAGACCACAGACCATTTCCAGATTGTCACTAAAAAGTTAATTAACATTTCTAGCTGTATCATTTCAAATATGTTTGTTTGTTAAAATTAACTTTTGTCCTTTTTTGTCATAATCAGGAACATTTTTCATCTATTAACTCAACGAGAAGTCTCCCCTCGAACAAAACACCAAGCTAGAAGGATATGGAATAACTCTTCAAAATGTGATCCTGATTTAATTGAGTTAAGATTTGCAGATACAGATGCTAAACGTGATATTTTCTCATGGTAAGGGAAGGTTGTTTTCATCATAATGATATTCATGAGCTGTTCATCACATACTGGTTGATGGTTGTTGAGTCACACATTTGAGTTACTTCACATCTGCCATTTCATTGGCTGATCCATTTAAACTTCACTGTGTACAGGGCAGAATCACAGTCCCTGCATCGCTGGTTTGCCAAGTATTGCCCTCTTTTGCCACCTCCTCGGTCAACTATTGCAGCCGCTTTCAGTCCGGACGGGAAAACACTTGCATCCACGCAGTAAGCTTATTGACTCACTGAATAACAAACTGAATTGAAAACATGCCAACTAACTCAATCTGTTCTTTAGTGGTGACCATACGGTGAAAATAATTGACTGCCATACTGGGAAATGTTTGAAGGTTTTGTGTGGACATCGACGCACTCCTTGGGTGGTATGTCTATTATACTGTGATGTTTTTTCTAGTGTATTTAGTTTAGCATCATGTGCTCAATCAAACAAAGGAACCCAGTAATAATGTGCTTATTGGTTTTACAATAATACTCTGGCTAGAACATCCATTTGTCATTTCTTTGTCCATATTATATGGTTGTTGCTTGGTGACAATCTTGCCAGGTGACAGCATTTGTATATTCCTTTTCACAAGAAGGCTGGGATAACTTTTTGCAGTTTTGTTTGTCGTGTCCCAATATACTTCTGAAATTTAAGCTGCTAATGTATTGCAGGTCAGGTACCATCCGTTACATTCTGATATCCTGGCAAGTGGAAGTTTGGATCATGAAGTTCGTCTATGGGATGCTAATACCTCAGACTGTATTGGATCACGAGACTTCCGTAATATCTGTAGCAAACTCCTTGCATTCTATACATAAGCAATTTTGGAACAACACTATAACTTCATCTTCAATATTCCTCTGGCAGATCGGCCAATTGCATCCATTGCATTTCATGCAAGAGGGGAGATTCTGGCAGTTGCATCAGGTCACAAAGTGAGACTTGTAGTGTCGACCTTGAAAAACCAAAGAAAAAAATATAGTCTATTTCTATAGATGGTCGTTAATATTATAACATATAATATACTAATGCTTGAATCGATTTGTATGTTTTTCTGTCAGTTGTACATATGGAACTACAGTAAGCGAGATGAGTCTTCTATCCCAACCATCATACTAAAAACCCGCCGTTCGTTGAGAGCTGTGCATTTTCACCCGCATGGTGCTCCATATCTTCTAACAGCAGAGGTAGAAATATAGAATACCCTAAGCTATGCACTTATGCTTTCCCTTAAATGTTTCATGTTTGCTGTTTCCTTGCAAGGCGGGAGGATAGACGTGCGTGCTTAGATTGTAAGGTGATACCTGGGGAGTGTGTTGTCCCTCAACACAAGTTGATGGTGACGGACTTCAGATTTCGGGTACGTGTCCAGCGGGACAAACGTGCCTTTTATAAATCTGAGATACCGTGTCAACAAGATTGGTTTCAACTATTTTTGAGATGATACTGCAGAAGTTTTAACCCTTCAATGTAGTATTCTTGTTCCCTGATCATTATTTTTAATTGTCGTCATCATATTGCACCACCCTTGAAGCTGTATATTAATGTGCATTGAATAGCCTGGTTTATATTGTCTCAATGGTGATTTCTGACAAATTACTGAAGTGCTTTTCTCACAATAGTGTATGAAATATACACAGATTTTCCAAGGTTTAGGAACATACTCATTGCTACTTGTAGGAACATGAGTTCTAGGAATCCTATATTATCTAATAGATCTCCATCTATTGTTCCAATGTGCCTTTTACTGTACTTCTCATTCTTTGTTTTGTTACTTGATAATTTGGTTTTGTAATTCATGTTATTTATGAATTAAGAGATAACCATGATGGTATGGAGTATGTTTAACAACAGTTGTGTATATGGAGTACTTCTATATGGGCAATTTTGAATTCTTCACAATTTTAAAAGTTTGATACATGGTTTCTTAAATTTTCTTTAACGGAGAAACTGATGTAGATCTTGCATTGAGACCTAGAGTGGGAAAGATGCACTTGATACACCAGTATCATGATCGATAAATTTATGACAACTGCAGGACACTACCATGGCTTCGCATAAAGGGACAAGCTCTTCACACGCTGGACTTAGATGTTCTGGAAAACATATGCTGCAAATTTGCTAGTCCACCTTCTGGACTTCTGGTTGACAAGGTACACAATACGCTCAAAAAATCCTCTAATTTAGCAGCATTTAATCCATCTAGACAATTAATTATGTTTTGAGTTTAGCTGCAAATCTTTATCTCATTAATCAATATGTAATTTTATCGATATATAATTTGGTTATATTCCCAATATTCTGATGCTGGACACGTACCCGAAATCTGAAAGCAAACAACAACAACAACAACATAGCCTTTTGTCCCAAGCTAGTTGGGGTAGGCTAGAGGTGAAACCCAAAAGGTAAAAAAAAAACAGAAAAAGAGTTAGAGGAAAGCAGAAAAGAAAGCAAAGATCACGGCTCAGGCACATTAATTGCTAGTCTCCAAGCGCTCCTATCCATAGCTAAATCCTTAGAGATATTCCACTCTTTAAGGTCTCTAATAACCGACTCGTCCCAAGTTAGTTTGGGTCGCCCTCTACCTCTCTTAACATTATTGGCCCGCTGTAGAACCCCACTACGCACCGGCGCCTCAGGAGGCCTCCGTTGGACATGTCCGAACCATCTCAACCGATGTTGCGTCAATTTCTCCTCAATTGGTGCCACTCCGACTCTATCTCGAATATCTTCATTCTGTATCCTATCCCTTCTTGTGTGACCACAAAACCAACGCAACATACGCATCTCTGCTACACTCAGTTGTTGTATATGTCGCCTTTTAGTAGGCCAACATTCAGCACCGTATAGCATCGCCGGGCGAATCGCCGTCCTATAGAACTTACCTTTTAGCTTTTGTGGTACCCTCTTGTCACAGAGGACACCAGAAGCTTGACGCCATTTCAACCAACCGGCTGAAATTCTATGCCTAACATCTTCATCAATGTCGTTCAACTTATACAGAGCTTCCATTTCAGGTTAATAATATTGAGTCTGCAGACTCGCCACTCACTCTTGCAACATCCTCTGGCTATTCAAATTATCCTTCGGCCCTGTTTGTGACAAACACTAATTCTAGATTCTGTCCACATCTTGAATCCAATGTGGCATCACCTTGCTTACTGTTGCCTGCATACCTCAGAGATGATGGGATTTTACATGTGCTTGGAAATCACAGTAGTTCATCCAGTGTGCAGCAGAGATCAGTTCAAGTTGCCACATCAGATACTGAAAATCAACAGCCTGACGAGTTTGCCACCTCTATGGATGTATGTCCTGGAGAGCCATCTGCATTGAATGACATGGTGGATGCAGTTCCTGTGCCTGCTTCAAATGGAATTGAAATGCATGGTGCTGGGGGACAGTCCAACTCAAGACTGCAGGGCAGCAGCTCAGTTAGTAATCTTGAGAGGTTTAATGCTAGAGATGATTTGCAAGTGTCTTCCCTGGGCAACACTGAGCCAATTCCATCAACAGCTGGGCTTTCAGGATCTGATGCCCGTCGTGCTATGCCACTGAATATGCTCATTGCTGGTGGATTGGATGTTCAAATGTTCCTAAGAAATGTAGAAAGCGGACAACAGAATCATTATCTCTTTGGTGACTCACGTAACTGGGAGTTGCCATTTTTGCAGGGTTTTTTGATGGCCCAAAACCATACAGGTTTGCACCCTGCACTTGTGAACAATAATGTCCTTGAAGACCTATCTATTGATAACTTGACTAGAGAATCACGACACGTGCATAACTTTGGACGTCCAGGTGCTTCATCATCAATTCCCATTACTGCTGGCAGTTCTAGAGGATCAAATCGACGTTATGGCTCACGCTCTGTACCTGGTGTTGGGAGTTCACTCCTAGGTCCTCAAATTGATGAAGCTGAAGTTCATGCAGCTTCACTGGGTGTTGGTTCAGAAATCACTGCACCAATGTTTACTCCTGGTACTGAATTGCCATGTACAGTGAAGCTCAGAATATGGCGGCATGATATCAAGGAACCATGTGCTTATTTAGAACCTGAGACATGCCGCTTGACAATTTCTCATGCCGTTCTTTGCAGGTGCTTTGATGCGATTTCATTTCTTCTTGCTGATACTTCCTCCGTTTTTAATACGATGTTTAGGACAAGCTAATTAGTTCATTTTGAACTAAAATTGCTAATATTAGTAATACCGTTTTGCTAATATTGCTAATTGTAATGAGCACAAGTATGTATAACTTGCCCCAAATTGTTTCTGAACTGCACAAGTCTGGATAATTTACCCCAAATTGTTTCTGAACTGGTACCTAACTAATCATAGCCAGCACAAGCTCCAGGCCTGTTTAAACTATAAAACAATTGCAAATAAATTGCTCTATTGCTTACTTGTCATGTGTGAATTATATCTTTACACTTGTTGTATCTTGATCTTCAGCAGGGAATTGGGATTTCGTTACTTACTCTGAAGTTATTAATTTTACAGTGAAATGGGTGCCCATTTTTCCCCATGTGGACGATTTCTGGTAGCCTGCGTTGCATGTTTGCTGCCGCAAACAGAAGGTGACCGTGGCAGCCAATTGCCTGTGCCATATGATTCTGCGGGGGCTGGGTCATCACCAACTCGCCATCCACTTCCCTCTAACCGAGTTATCTATGAACTTCGGGTTTATTCGCTTGAGGAGGCGACGTAATATTTCTTTGATTGTCCTTTTACTATTTTTTATATACCAGGTTACCATTTCTGAATGGTCAACGTATCTTGAAACTGGTAATACCTTGCAGATTTGGGGATATTCTTGCTTCCAGAGCAATAAGGGCAGCACATTGCTTAACTTCCATTCAGGTTGTATTATTTTTATTTATTTGTGTCTGTGTGCATTTTTCTATGTCAATAGCTGCCTTTTATATCACTTCATAATCTGTCACTTGTGTCATAATCTGTCTGGGATTCACTCTGTAGCAGAGTTTTTGGTCAACTGAATTGCCATGTACAGTGAAACTCAGAATATGGCGGCATGATATCAAGTTACCATGTGCTTATTTAGAACATGAGGCATGCCGCTTGACAATTTCTCATGCCGTTCTTTGCAGGTGCTTTGATGCGATTTCATTTCTTCTTGCTGATACTTCCTCCGTTTTTAATACGATGTTTAGGACAAGCTAATTAGTTCATTTTGAACTAAACGGTTATTTCTATTGCTAATATTAGTAATACCGTTTTGCTATTATTGCTAATCGTAATGAGCACAAGTATGGATAACTTACCCCAAATTGTTTCTGAACTGCACAAGTCTGGATAATTTACCCCAAATTGTTTCTGAACTGGTACCTAACTAATCATAGCCAGCACAAGCTCCAGGCCTGTTTAAACTATAAAACAATTGCAAATAAATTGCTCTATTGCTTACTTGTCTTGTCACGTGTGAATTATACCTTTACACTTGTTGTATCTTGATCTTCAGCAGGGAATTGGGATTTCGTTACTTACTCTGAAGTTATTAATTTTACAGTGAAATGGGTGCCCATTTTTCCCCATGTGGACGATTTCTGGTAGCCTGCGTTGCATGTTTGCTGCCGCAAACAGAAGGTGACCGTGGCAGCCAATTGCCTGTGCCATATGATTCTGCGGGGGCTGGGTCATCACCAACTCGCCATCCACTTCCCTCTAACCGAGTTATCTATGAACTTCGGGTTTATTCGCTTGAGGAGGCGACGTAATATTTCTTTGATTGTCCTTTTACTATTTTTTATATACCAGGTTACCATTTCTGAATGGTCAACGTATCTTGAAACTGGTAATACCTTGCAGATTTGGGAATATTCTTGCTTCCAGAGCAATAAGGGCAGCGCATTGCTTAACTTCCATTCAGGTTGTTTTATTTTTATTTATTTGTGTCTGTGTGCATTTTTCTATGTCAATAGCTGCCTTTTATATCACTTCATAATCTGTCACTTGTGTCATAATCTGTCTGGGATTCACTCTGTAGCAGAGTTTTTGGTTTACAGCATTTAAGACCTGAGCCTGATGAAGTTGATCTTACAGTGCTGCAGTTCTCATTGTTGAATTGGATCCTGTTTCTTTCTTTTGATGCAGTTCTCACCTACATCCGAACACATACTTTTGGCATATGGTCGTCGTCATGGATCTCTCCTCAGGAGCGTAGTCATGGAAGGAGAGAATGGGATTCCTGTATACACTATCTTGGAGGTAGGTACAACATATTCCAACTCCCAAGTAGCTTGTTGTACTCCACACTACTAATAATTCTCATACTTTGTAGAATATAAGCTTATGTATAATCTCCCCTTTTCATCTATTGCTTCAGGTATATAGAGTTTCAGACATGGAACTTGTAAGAGTGCTTCCTAGTGCTGAAGATGAAGTCAATGTTGCATGTTTCCATCCTTCACCAGGAGGTGGCCTTGTTTATGGGACTAAGGTGGGTAGAGAATTAGTTCAATAACTAAATAAATTGTGGATTGCTCATGCTTTCATTGTGGTGAACTATAGGAAGGGAAGCTCAGGATCCTCCAGCACAATGGTGCAGACACGACAAGCATGGGGATGGGTTCCTTGATTGAGGAAAATATGCTTGAGGTAGTAAGTTTTTTCCTTCTGTTTAGTCATTATCATTTAATTGCATGAATAATGGAAAAGTTCCTCTTTTACTTTCCTAAACTAGCCATATTAACCCACCCCCAGACTGGTTTCACTTAGCGGTTTTGATGATGTGGTCAGTGGTTTTGCCATGTGTTCCATGTCACCCTTCTTCCTGCATGTGCCTCCCCTCATCTCTTTGCATCGGGTTATTCTTCCACTCCTTTTCCCTTCGGACGGAATCATCCTGGGTCAGGGCGATGACAAACTGTTGATGAAGCCGCAAATCAATTAATTGATTTTATGCCTGCTATGCCATATAAAGTCCTGCACGAGCTGATGGAGTTTCACATGTTCACAGCAGCAGTGATGTTGTGCCCTACTGCTGTCGCCTTGCTGGTTCTGCACATGAATGCTGCTGTAAAACTCTATGCCGGCAATGCGAAGTAGACAGTGAATACCCAGTATCTGATTTAATGAAAACTGATCCAAACTAGCAGTATGGTTCTGCTCGCAGATAGCAACTACCCACTTGCCTGGAGATCCAATCCCTATGCTTTACGCGGCCATACCACTGATGCCAAGGCTCTCCTGATGCCTCACCTTGTTGTACCTCATAATTGCTGTAGCCTATGAATGCTGCATGTCCATTTTGAGCACATTGTGGAACCTTTCCATGGCCGACTGATTAACACCTGCTGCTTGATCCTAGCGGTCACATATAATGTAATTAAGGAATGATACCTACTTTCCCTTAGTCGTGTATTGGTTGGATGTTTGATGAGCTCGTGTTACCGTGTTGTGGTTCCTTGTTGCATTTGGGCATTAATTGAAGATTTTGGTACCTTTGTCGTAGCACTGTGGAGAGGGATCAGGACTGGTAGTTATAATATCTGGAAAGGACCGTCCATGAGAGGGAGGGGGTGAATTAGCTTAAAAACTTTTCTAAACTTTACATAAGATAAACCTAAATATTTTTATTTAGATGTACTATAAGGTTTATCTAGTGTGTCTACTCTATTGTCAGACAATCCTATTAAACTATCCTAGCAACTACTCTAGAAAGTAAATTGACAAAGGTAGATTGCAAGAAAATGAATGCGAAATAAATGTAGTGAGTTACATAAATCCATTTGTTGAGTTTGAGCCCTTTCACTAATTGCACTCATTGGATGATACAGTGTGAACAACCTTACACGAACCGGAACATTCAACATGTACATTGCTCAATTTAGACATTGGAAACTTCACTTTTCATTTTGAATGCTGAAAGGTTCAGTGATTTGTCCTCTCTGAACCCCTCTTGAAACATATACGAGGCCTTTGCAATCTCTCGAAAAATATTCTGGTGAAAACTTGTTATGAATGCCGGATCCAGCATGTTTATTTTTGTGAACACCGGGTGATCCTTTGTGCTTTTTTCAGCAGACTAGCACTCCAATTTTGATGACCTTTGCAGTCTATGAAAAATTGAGCTCTACATGATAAATCCCCCCCCCCCCCTTTTTTTTTAAAACGCCATTTCACTGTATTAGAGGAAAAAAATGGTCCACATACAACCCCTGCCTCAAATACACCTCAAATACAGGGACCAAGTATGAAAAGGCGGGTTTCAGACAGCTAGAACTAGCTAAAGAACTTTACCAGCACAAGACCTGATCCTATCTAAACCTCTGGTAGACCACCAAGACCCAGGCCTTGCAATTTCTTTGCACTGGCCAGGCACCAAAGACTGTGCTCATCCTTAAGATCCCTCATGATTGAGTTCACTGAAGGAGAGGCACCCTCAAAAATCACATCAAAGTTCATGAGACAAATGATTCATTCCTCTCTTCCGCCGTCAGTGGCCTCTCTTGTTGCATCCATGAGATCTAACCTTGCACATTCTTGTCAACTAACTATTTTGCCATTATTCATTAACCACCAAAATAACATATGACCCCAATGGAAGCCACAATGGAAGATATTAGATAGCACGGCTGTTACTGGTGGCAAAACCATTTGAACAAAAACGTCAGGGGGTTAGGTGAACCAAAGAATACCTTAGAGGGATATGTAAACTCTGGGGATAGTTTAGAGTCAACTGGACTTCTTCCATGGAGGAAATCCTGTAGAAATTAATAGGAAACCAGAATTTGAAATCCTGCACTTGACTGAGATTTCCAGCTGATGCCACCAGTTCTGGAGCCCTGACTTTCATACATCTGTGCTGGCATTGATTGCTACAAACTGAATCCAATTTCCTAGCTGCTGCTTGGGTTTGAAAGTGCTTGGCCTCTAGCCTTACATGTTTTCTTGGGATATGTTCTTTCCATGCAATAACAACCTTACACTAGTGTTTTCAAGCCAGCACTCAGATTTATTGAGTTCTAACTGCGGTTGATAAGCTGAGCTGTATAGCTACTCTTGCTGCACTCAGGCTTCTCATCTGCACCTTGGGTTTGTTCCCCAAAAAAAAAAACAAAAATCCACGCCCTCCTAGGATGATGATCAGACCAGTGATGGAAGGGGTTAGCCAAAATTGATATAGGAGGATAAACCTGAAGGGGGTCATATCCCTAGAAATGCCATTGGATATCAGCACATGAAAATTAGTCATTCACATGCGAGAACCATGGGCTAGTAATTCGGTTTCTTCTACTGCCACTATTATCACCAGTTCCAATACTATATTTCTATTTTTCACCCTCCCTCCCTCTGGGTTTCATCTCTAACCCGCCTCTGATCAGGCCCGGTCCTGAGATTTCGGGGGCCCGGGGCGGAACTTAGACTAGGGGCCCTTTAATAAATAATAATAATCACAATAACAATAATAATAAATAATAGAATACAATATCACATATTTTATCTATAAACATTCAAGTTGCATAAAAATGATGGATATTTTATTTTCACTGCTAGAGGATATTTTTTAGATGATAATATGATTATGCTTTGTGTTGAAGATAAAAGAAAGCACTGACTCACTATGTTAGGGCAAAAGTCTGAAAAATTATAAATCCCAATCAACATAATACCCTATCACTCCTATTTCCTCTCCTGCCAAACAGATCGGATATTTCGATTAGCTGAAATCCTGGTCCTCTGTTCTTTGTCTGCTAGCTTATTGTTATGCTATGTGATTGAAATTAAAGTTGGGCGATTACCTGATTGTTGATTGCATCATTGCATGCTGATCGGAATAGAATTCAGACTAACAGGCAGCAGGACTCAGGACATGAACTCACCTGGCGCCTTACGGCGTGGCTGTGACTCCTTGCATCGGTGACTCCGCGTGAATGTGTGTGATGTGGGCATATGGCGCTGGCGGCGGTGGTCCTGCGCTGCCGTTGGATGCCCGTGTTGTGGCGACGCGCTAGTCACCAGTGGGTCGGGCGGAGGCGGCCTTTGCGAACTGCCCGACGGCGTGAGCGAAAAAAAAACGGACCTAGTAGATTGGAAGTTGGAACGCAGTAAGCGGAGTCGTCGCCAGCAGAGACGTTCCATACTCCATCCGAGACTGACGTTTCACCTGGGCTGGCCTACGGCTGCCTGCGGCTGTACGTATCTGTACGTATGGTATACATACCTGGGCGGGCCCCCTGGGGATTGGGGGCCCGGGGCAGCCGCCCCTCTCGCCCCCTCCTAGGACCGGGCCTGCCTCTGATTAGGAGTTGTCACTACTCCTGTTGTTTAACTTCATTTCTGAAAAATCTCTGTTTTTGCTCACCTGGTTCAATTTTGATTGCCTGGAATGCATTTAGGCATATTTATATTAACCTGTACAAACATGATATGTGAGGGAGCAATATGTTTCTTCTGTTCTTTGTTTTCAGATTCAGAGGTATGCATTGGAAGGCTGAATGAAGATTGACCACATCACGTCCTTCTATGCTTACTTCTGTGGTAATTACTGAATCCTATTTCTTGTATATCTATTATCCTTTATGCTGTGAAGGCTGCATTGTTGGCCTGTATTTGTCGTTAGCTGTTTATTATTTTTGTTGGCAATCAAGTACAATGATTTCTATAAACGAAACTTAAGGTGTGAAGTAATGAAGTTGGCTTTGATCTGAAAGCATGATTGGTTGCCATTACAGGAAGTTTTCTCTGCAGGTTTCATCTGTGATTCCATCCCAGGGAAAACATTAGGTCCATCTCCAACTAGATTATGACAGATAATTCTCAATGAGTTTGTTCAAGTGCCTTGGGGATTGGTATGTGACTTTTTGCACTCTAGGATTAACTAATATACCTGGTATGGAGATATTAAATATTCTTTTATCTGCTTCAAGCTACGAAAAATCTGAGCTTCTTAAGCCGCATGGATATACATCAGGATAATCAAAGCAACTGATGATTGGAAACATTGGCGACCGATTTTCTTGTGTTTCATTCAATCCTTTGTATGAGTAAATTTGGAGCGCCTCTGGAACCTTTAAGCACCCTTGTCTGCCTTGTTGTTTTCAACAAATTTACTATGGCTTCAATGTCAAGCGATTTGCCTTGCATATCAACATAATGTAATAGTTTTCCCCTAAAATGTTCCTGTCACTTGCTGGCTGAGTGCTGGGTTCTAATGGACTGTTAATACAGTATTCCACCTTTTGCTGCTCTTTATGAACTTTGGGCAAAAAAACTGATTTCAACTTGGGGCAATGGTTCCATACTCAGCTTCTCAACTTTTGAGGGACCCTTATTCTTTTTTCCCCCGGTGACAAATCCTTACTATTTATGCACAAGCCTGTTACCACAAAACATGAATCATGTTTTGTACAAATGGATATGATCATAATATCTTGTGTGCACTTCTAGGGGTAGATGTTCCGTTTTCCCAATGTTTTTCTAACCTGGAAAAATGTTTAGCGTCATGACTTTTTCTGCATCAATTGCAACCGCATATAACTATAATTGGACCATTACGGTGTCTACGCCATCTAGAAAGAAATTGCTCTGTAAAATGATTCGTCACTGAGACCCAAAAGAAATTGCTGAAGAATGATTCTAACACCTCGCTGTTTGCAACTTGCTTCAGATCTGTGCAGAGGCGGTAGGAGATGTGTAAATCTATATGGCCATCGACGTGGCTGCCATCACGATGCTGTAATTATACCTTTGTACATGTATCCTGGCGGCGGTGGTCCTGCGCTGCCGTTGGATGCCCGTGTTGTGGCGACGCGCTAGTCACCAGTGGGTCGGGCGGAGGCGGCCTTTGCGAACTGCCCGACGGCGTGAGCGAAAAAAAAACGGACCTAGTAGATTGGAAGTTGGAACGCAGTAAGCGGAGTCGTCGCCAGCAGAGACGTTCCATACTCCATCCGAGACTGACGTTTCACCTGGGCTGGCCTACGGCTGCCTGCGGCTGTACGTATCTGTACGTATGGTATACATACCTGGGCGGGCCCCCTGGGGATTGGGGGCCCGGGGCAGCCGCCCCTCTCGCCCCCTCCTAGGACCGGGCCTGCCTCTGATTAGGAGTTGTCACTACTCCTGTTGTTTAACTTCATTTCTGAAAAATCTCTGTTTTTGCTCACCTGGTTCAATTTTGATTGCCTGGAATGCATTTAGGCATATTTATATTAACCTGTACAAACATGATATGTGAGGGAGCAATATGTTTCTTCTGTTCTTTGTTTTCAGATTCAGAGGTATGCATTGGAAGGCTGAATGAAGATTGACCACATCACATGCTTTTATGCTTACTTCTGTGGTAATTACTGAATCCTATTTCTTGTATATCTATTATCCTTTATGCTGTGAAGGCTGCATTGTTGGCCTGTATTTGTCGTTAGCTGTTTATTATTTTTGTTGGCAATCAAGTACAATGATTTCTATAAACGAAACTTAAGGTGTGAAGTAATGAAGTTGGCTTTGATCTGAAAGCATGATTGGTTGCCATTACAGGAAGTTTTCTCTGCAGGTTTCATCTGTGATTCCATCCCAGGGAAAACATTAGGTCCATCTCCAACTAGATTATGACAGATAATTCTCAATGAGTTTATTCAAGTGCCTTGGGGATTGGTATGTGACTTTTTGCACTCTAGGATTCATTAACTAATATACCTGATATGGAGATATTAAATATTCTTTTATCTGCTTCAAGCTACAAAGAATCTGAGTTTCTTAAGCTGCATAGATACACATTAGGATAATCAAAGCAACTGATGCCGTAGGAAACATTGACGATCGATTGTCTTGTGTTTCATTCAATCCTTTGTATGAGTAAATTTGGAGCGCCTCTGGAACCTTTAAGCACCCTTGTCTGCCTTGTTGTTTTCAACAAATTTACTATGGCTTCAATGTCAAGCGATTTGCCTTGCATATCAACATAATGTAATAGTTTTCCCCTAAAATGTTCCTGTCACTTGCTGGCTGAGTGCTGGGTTCTAATGGACTGTTAATACAGTATTCCACCTTTTGCTGCTCTTTATGAACTTTGGGCAAAAAAACTGATTTCAACTTGGGGCAATGGTTCCATACTCAGCTTCTCAACTTTTGAGGGACCCTTATTCTTTTTTCCCCCGGTGACAAATCCTTACTATTTATGCACAAGCCTGTTACCACAAAACATGAATCATGTTTTGTACAAATGGATATGATCATAATATCTTGTGTGCACTTCTAGGGGTAGATGTTCCGTTTTCCCAATGTTTTTCTAACCTGGAAAAATGTTTAGCGTCATGACTTTTTCTGCATCAATTGCAACCGCATATAACTATAATTGGACCATTACGGTGTCTACGCCATCTAGAAAGAAATTGCTCTGTAAAATGATTCGTCACTGAGACCCAAAAGAAATTGCTGAAGAATGATTCTAACACCTCGCTGTTTGCAACTTGCTTCAGATCTGTGCAGAGGCGGTAGGAGATGTGTAAATCTATATGGCCATCGACGTGGCTGCCATCACGATGCTGTAATTATACCTTTGTACATGTATCCTACACTCAGCTTAACTCAACTGCTGTTGTATTTCAGAAAAAAATGACAGTGCTGATCCTTTCAATATCAAAGTTTTCTTTTATTTGTTGTTGTATACTTTGCCTGTCCTTACAGGCAGTCAATGATGCAAGGGCGAAATTACATTGGCCGAGCTGCTGAATTGTTCGGGTTTGCATTTTCTTTCTCGCCCCCTGTTACACTTGTCAAAACTGTTTAATCTGCTAAATTTTGTTGTTCACATATGGGTGTGAAAGTGTACTGATTCGAATGTTCGGAGTTACTATTTAGCTGTACATTTTCCCTGAAATATAGCCTCAGAAGTGCCCACTTGAGAAAGCTGTTTTCATGAGATGTCTATAAGGATCAAGGAGTGGCTGTCATGGAAATGACCTTACTGATTGTGAACCGCAAAATCTGACACGTTAGGTTGACTATCAATCGCTGAAGCTGTGCAGCGATCAATTCCTTGGGGTCACTTGTTTTTCTTGCTACATTACATTTTTTTGAGAAAGGTACCATGCATTGGTAGCACTGGTATGTCACACCCACGCACACACAAAAAAAAACCGCTGGGGCCATGTGGATTCCAGAGTTCCAGACAACCATCTGTCGTCTGCTCGTCCGGCTTAACTGTTTTGCATAGGTTGGCAGAGGAGTCTATGACAAAGTAAAGACACAGGAGTCCACTGCTCCATAGAATACAATTCTTCTTTTTTATAACTATTTTACCATATATTCAAAACATCGGCCTGTTCGGCTGGCTGGTGGCTGGTGCTGGTTTTTACTGAGAGAAAAATACCGGTGGTTGGTTTTTGCTGAGAGAAAAATACTGCTGGCTGGTGCTTGATGCCAAGCGAACATGGCGCATACTACTTATGATATTTTGATGAGACGTATTGTATATTTGAAATAAATGTTGCATGTTTCAAGTACATTTTAAATGGCATCTTTATTTCAATATAGAAAATCCTAAATCTGTAGTTTTGATTGAATGTTGCATACACTTCAGTAACATGGATACAACAGTAAAATTAGTATAGTTTGTTTTCGTAGTGCCATTAAGAATGGCCAGTAGGTATGTGCTTAATTTCGATGGCCACACAACTTTCTTCTCCTCCTCCCTCCTTTCTTGTCTTCTTAGGTGATCTTAGGCTCTTAGCTTCACATCTTTTGTGCTGCTGTGGCCCCAATCGTTATTTCTTTGTTATCTTTGATTTTGTTTCATCCTCTCGCTGTTGCTGCTTAATCTGCCTGCCTTAATGTTATTAACACATTGTTCGGTGCCGAATGCATTTGTAAGTTGCTAGTGGAAAGCAAAGCATACACTGATACACATTTTCTAGTGACTTTTGTGTCATCATGGGTGTCATGTAATTGCGATTCAGCACTGGTCGTAGCCATCTAGTGACTTTTGTGTCACCATGGGTGTACTCTCCTCGTCATCTAGTTTCCCCACGACAAAATACAATCATAACATTTCCACTAATATATTCTGGCAACACTCGTTTCATGACAGGAAGGCATTTTCAAAAGATTCCACACGGACTGAAACTCCTGTGGTTGCAGTCAACCGAGGAAGTCTTAAATTTCTGATCGTCTTGTTCTGATGTGAGATACCCCATTTTAGAACCTTGAGCTACGTTTGTCAGGATATGCAGTCTCATCCATTGGCTCTGTTTTACAATGGCGAGATCGTTGTCTCCATGCAAACCGATTCAGAACACTTTAAGGATTGTTAAACTTTGCTCACGCCTGACAAGTCCCACAGTCGCCGAGTCGCGTGTTCATCCTCGTTTGCCGGGGAACTTTGTTAACAATTGGCTGTGTCGTCTTCCCTTCTCGCTTCACACTGAACGCCAGCCAAGCGGAACAGCAGCCAGTATGTGAAGGCCGGCTCGGCGCGGCTCCACCGCCATTGCCGTTGCATCCTCGGCTTCTCACCGGCCTCCACGTAATTGCCGCCACGGAGACTCAAGGAGGAGCAGGAGGGGCCGAGGAGGGCTCGGTGTTGAGCGAGGCCAAGAAGCAGCTGCGCCTCGCCTGCCCTCTCGTCGCCGGATGCCTCCTGCAGTTCGTCGTCCAGATGGTCTCCGTCATGTTCGTCGGCCACCTCGGCGAGGTCGAGCTCGCCGGCGCCGCCGTCGCCACCTCCTTCGCCGGCGGCCCCGGCTTCCGCCTCCTGGTAAATTAAACACCACATCCCGGTGCTGTTCCTGTTCGGGCCGCTGCAGTGCCACGCCCGTTTCCTGCAGACGCAGAACGCCGTCGTGCCGGTGATGGCGAGCTCCGGCGCCGCCGCGCTGGCGCACCCGGCCGTCTGCTGGCTGCTGGTGCACAGGCTCGGGCTGGGCAGCCGCGGCGCCGCGCTGGCCGACGGCGTCTCCTACCTGACCAACCTCACCTTCCTGGCGCTCTACGTCAGGCTCTTGCCGTCGTGCAAGAACACCCGGGCGGCGGGGTTCTCCCGGGAGGCGCTCCGCGGCATCCCCGGCTTGCTGAAGCTCGCCGTGCCCTCTGCCCTCATGGTCTGGTGAGAAAGATAGTCCACACTCCACACGGTAGTTGTATTTTTGATACAAAAAATGATTTTTGTGCAATCTTGAGTAAGTTTACTGTGAGTCTGTGACACAAATACACGATTTATTATGTGGCGTTGCTCAAACGTGCGTGCAGCGTAGGGTGGTGGGGGTTTGAGGTCCTGTTGCTACTCTCTGGTCTTCTCCCGAACCCTAAGCTCGAGGCGGCAGTGCTGTCCATCTGGTGAGAAACAAACAATCTATGGTTTGCTCTTGATTGTGAAAATTTACCTTGATGTTTGCTCTCTCAGACTCTCAGTGATCATACTAATGTGATTCTTGTAGCTTCAACACCAACTCCCTGGCCTACATGGTTGCAACTGGACTTGGGGCTGCCATAAGGTTGGTCAATGACTATATCTACAACAGACTGCATTGTTCACTCGATGATAGCGACTTCTCAAATTCAATGTCGATTAAAAGTTTTCCAACTATATTGTGGGTTATTTTAGAAACTTTTCCTCACATGTTTGTGTACAGCATACGTGTTTCAAACGAGCTCGGCGCAGGGCGGCCACAGGCGGCCCGTCTGGCGACGAGGGTGGTCAGGCTCCTGGCGCTCTGCATAGGCGTGTCGGAAGGGTTCGTGGTGGTGCTGGTGCGCAATGTCTGGGGGCACGTATACAGCAACAACAAGGAGGTGATCAAGAACACGACTAGAATGATGCCCTTTGTAGCGGCGTCCATCATGCTGGATTGCCAGCAGTCTGCTCTTTCAGGTAACAAAATTAAGGGAAAAAAGAGCTACGGGCATCAACGTCAGCTGTTTATGGGCACACATACTGATTTGTACATTAATGTGCACTGTAAATTGTGAAGATACTTATTATGTGAGCATGTATTCGGTCTGTAGGTGTTATCAGGGGCTGTGGTGAACAAAAGATAGGTGCTTTCATCAACCTTGCTGCCTATTACCTCGCTGGAATCCCTGTGGCAGTCATTTTCGCTTTTATCTGCCATCTCCGAGGAATGGTATTTGTTTTATGCATATGTTCGAGTGGCGATAGGTTGTTTTTCTAATGATTAGAGAGGTTGATACACTAATATAAATTTGGCTTCATCAAACTGTAAATAGGGGCTTTGGTTTGGGCTCTTGTGCGGGCTGGAGGTGCAGTTTTTCTTGCTTGTATCCATCACATTACGCATCAACTGGGACAAAGAAGTAAGCTTAAGTAAGATTGAGCTACTATATATATGCATTTGATTCATCTACTTCCTGGTTTGAACTTAGTGTTCTGAGTTTGGTCTCCAGGCATTGAAGACAAATGATAAGAGTTTCTATTTCTACTCTCCCGATAGACAGGACAACAGCAGATCGTATGGAGTGAAAATAAAAATGCATCTTTGCGACTGTGGAATCTTTGTGGCGATTTGGAACATGATGAAGAATTCTTGTTACATACAAGATCCCAGCCAAGTTGTCCTTTTGCCTGCCAGTGGGGATTCATACTTGAGGACAATCGCAAAGCATTGGTTACTGGTGCCAGTAAGACGGCATGGATTTCCATTGCCACTGAAGTCTTGATTATGTTAGTAGTCAGCAGAGCATGGTGATTTAGATATGTTTAAGGATGCCGCTGCAAGTTTTTGGATGGTATTCTTCCTTTTTTAAGTGAACATGTCTTCATTATGATTCTAAAACGTTTTCGGTTTAAGGACGTTATTCTTGTGCAAAGGGCTATTGTGGTTAATCATTGCTTGGTACAATAAGCTGCAAATATAGTTTCTCCTAAGTCCTAAGTTAGAAAATAAATGCAGATTTGTTCAGAACAATTCTGAATAAACCAATGTGTCAATCTTTGGAATGCTGTTAGATACTGCGTTGGTTGTTTAAATTTTGGTGCCAAAGTTTTAAAAGAGAATATTTGCATTATATTTGGAAATTGTTAGGATAAAATTAATCGAGTGTCTTACATTCAAAAAGTTACATCAAGTGGGAGAGCAACACACTGGCAGCAAACTATTTTTTGAACTAGATATGATTGTTATTATTCTGTTCATGGATGAGCCAATTGATGATCACAAGGAGGATAACTGCTAGTTGCGCAGGAATCATATTAGATTTTCGGTTGAATCACCAAATTGTTAGTCATGTCTTGTGTAGATAAAAGAATGAGCAATTAATTAATGAGTAAAATGGAAATTCTTTAATTGTAAGTTCATGAACCAATTATAAATTAGTCAAATTGGTTCATGAAATTATTGAAAACTTGATAGCCAGAGTCAAGTATATTGAGTACAAAAATGCTTTACTATTGACATTAATGTTCGAACTCTTTCATCACAATCAACATAAACTGAAACCATAAAAATAACATGCTCTCAAGGTAAATAACTATAATCAATAATAAAACCTATATGTAGCAAGTCTGATGGCTATTGTAGTGGGTTCCATATATATAATTAGTTCTCAACTAAATGTTAAACAGTTGGTCACCCATATTTCATAAAAAAAGTTGATCGCCCATGATTTAGCCAATAATTAAGCTAAACAATCATTTAATGAGGCCAAGACCATTTAAAACGGGCTAAAAGGCCACTCAAACGGATAGCAGCTTTAAATGGACTAAAATGCTGATTAGGTGATACAAGTTGACCTGAGTAGGGTAAGACACATTTTTGCTAAGAGAGACTTGCTACTAATACCATCTAACCAGTTCAACTAGAGTCAATGTGCACAATTAATTCATATATATTACCACCTGGCCTATCAATGATTTCTTTAGGTTTATTACACAATCAAGACAACATCTAGCACTTAATTTAGGAGAAATCGCGTAGCTTCAAATTTATCAATTAGGCTAATCCTAGTGGAGGATTTCATATTGATGTTTCTAAGATGACCACATCATCCAGAAAAAATGAAATGATGTTTGAAACTATCTCTCCAATACGATAGTTTCATTTTTTGTTTCATAGACACCATTTAGCATCTAATTTTATGACCCACCATTTAGCAAAGAGATTTTCATCCTAATGAAACTTGTTCCTTCTGTCTCATCTTTAATTATCTGCCACATCATTATATTAGCTGATGTGGCACTATATTTAATACGCATGAAACTCCAATGAAACTAGCAATGGGAGTAGCCTTACAACCACAATTCTGTTTGACCCTTGCATATATCTTGCTTCTAAAGTAGAGGCCAAGTGCAAATCAATTGATAAGCATAACAGTAGAGGCCATTCTTGATCAAAACAACCATTGTTTCTGGTGTCTCAAAATTTCGTTCACTTGTCTAATGCTGGCATCTCTGCAGGAACAGGAGTAGTGGAGCTCGAAACTCTATCATTTGCCATCATTGCCTAGAGACCAAAGTGAAAACTTTGAGAAAGAAAAAAGAAACGACTGCAGTCAAATCTAGCACAACTCAAATCCAGGCTTACCTCTTTATCCCAATTTATGCATAAGGTAAAGGACAGAAGCAAGATAGTCTGCACCGCCAATCCGCACAAGAGTTCAAACCAAAGCCCCTATTTTATCCAAAGCCCGGATTTTCATTTGTAATATCTCTCTCTAAAAAGAAAATAAAGAAAACAACCTAAATGCAATGAATTAAAATGTAAAGTAAAATACCATTCCTCTGAGGTGGCAGACAAAGGCGAAAATGACCGCTGCAGGGGTTCCAACAAGGTAATAGGCAGCGAGGTTGATGAAAACACCTCTCTTTTGCCAGCCACAGCCCCTAACAACACCTATAGATCAATTACTGTTACTGATATTATGATGCACACGGTGCTGCAAACATATCCAACAAGAAAGATTGTTTTTATACAATTTTCATGTCCCAGAATATATGAAACCCCCTGCTGCCATGGCATGTGGCTGTGCTGGTTAATTTTCGTTCTCAATTACCTGAAAGAGCACACTGCTGGCAGTCAATCATGATGGATGCTGCGACGAATGGCAGCATTCTAGCAGTGTACTTGGTGACTTCGTTGCTGTTGCTGTATGCACGACCTAGTAGATTTCGCAGTAGCACCACCACAAGTCCTTGCAATATTCCTACACAAAGTGCAAGGATCTTGACAACACGAGCCGCCAGGCGGGCAGCCTGTGGGTGCCCTGCACCGAGCTCATTCGAAACACGTATGCTGTGTACAAACATTCATGGTTGAATCTGCTTTATTATTAAAAAAGTTGGAAATTGAATGTGAATTAGCAATGAATAAATAACAAGGTGAATTGGCCCTTTTGGTCAATATTCATGATCGGTTTCATCAAGCTACAATGAGTTACTGACCAACCTTATGGTCACACCAAATCCAGATGAGATCATGAATGCGATGGAGTTAATATTAAAGCTGCAAGAATAATCACAACCGGCTTGAAATAAGATCAGAGAGCACCGAACAGAACCTACATCAAAATAAAGCATGCATTCTCATTTCTCACCAGATGGACAGCACGGCCGTCTCGAGTTTCGGATGTGGAAGAAGCCCAGAAAATAGTAACAGCAGCTCAAATGACCAAACCTCTATGCTGCATAGGTGTTTTAGCAATGACATTTATTAATTAATTGCTTTACACTTATGTGAAAAAAAAGACCAAAAGTGACGTGACAATTGGCCAAAATGACTCGAACTGCATATAAGGTGCGTCACTAATGACACATAAAAGGTCAGTAGCATTTTTGCCCGTCACCTAATTAAAATCATTGCTCGTCACTTTTAACTTATCAAGAGTGATGGTCTAAGATTTTGCATGTTATACTTTATTTTAACCTGTCAATGGTGACAAGCTAAGTTTTGCACGTAACTAACATGCGAATATAAAAAACGAAAAAAATATATGAAACGGTGTTTGAAAATGCACTTTGTTCTTTTAGTATATAAATATACAATTATACATTGTCTTTGAAATGAAGAGTAATACATCTCTGGACCCAGATGGTTTCCCACCGGAGTTTTATCAAGTCTTCTGAAATGTAATTAAAGGAGGCTTGATGGCTTTGTTCGAGGAATTCCACAAAGGAACACTACCTCTTCATTGTCTCAACTTTGGTACAATAATCTTACTACCTAAGAGTAGTGATGCGAAGCAAATTCAGCAATATAGACCCATTTGTTTGTTGAATGTTGGCTTCAAGATCTTCAACAAAGTAGCCACTAATAGGGTTGTGAATATGCACAACGAATTATTAAACCATCTCAACCAGTCTTTCTTCCACGAAGAAATATTATGGAGGGGGTTGTGGTTCTCCATGAGACAATACATGAGCTTCATACAAAAAAACAAAATGGGATAATTTTTAAGATAGATTTTGAAAAGGCATATGATAAGGTTAACTGGAAGTCTCTACAACAGTCTCTAAGAATGACGGGTTTTGATCCAAATTGGTGTGAATGGGTTAAATCCTTTGTCCAAGGAGGCAATGTAGGAATAAAGGTTAATGAGCAATTGGGTCCACACTTCTAGACTAAAAAGGGTCTAAGACAAGGTGATCCACTATCTCTGATACTTTTCAACATAGTAGTGGATATGCTAGTGATTATTGTGTCTTGAGCCAAAGAGAATGGTCAAGTGAGAGGGGCAGTTCCTCATCTTGTCAAAGATGGCTTGTCTATTTTGCAATATGCAGATGACACGGTTATATTTATGGACCATGATATTGAACAAGCAAAGAATATGAAATTAATTCTTTGTGCTTTTGAACAATTGTCAGGTCTTAAGATTAACTTCCACAAAAGCGAAATCTTTTGTTTTGGGCAGGCCAAAAACTCTGAGTCTCTATATTCACAGTTGTTTGGTTGCTATCTAGGTATCCCAATGCATTATACAAAACTGGGTAACAAAGATTGGAAACCAATTGAGGATAGAATTGAAAAGAGATTAAGTGGGTGGAAAGGAAAACTCTTATCAGCTGGAGGTAGATTAGTACTCAGTACGTTCTAGCTTGCGTATGTTTATGCTATCCTTTTTTGAGGTACCGAGGGGAGTCCTTAAAAAAATAGAATACTATAGGTCTCGTTTCTTCTAGCAAAATGAAGGGCATAAAAAAGAAATATAGATTAGTGAAATGGAAAATCCTTTGCCAACCAAAAGAGCAAGGGGGGATGGGAATTCAGAACCTAGATGTATAGAGCATATGTCTTTTGAGTAAATGGCTATTTAAGTTGTGTAATGAGGATGGTTTCTGGCAGCAAATCCTTAGAAACAAATATCTCAACAATAAAACATTAAGCAACGCAAGTAAGAAAGCGGGAGACTCTCACTTCTGAGCTAGTCTTATGGGGGTAAAGGACCAATTTCTAAATCCAGGTAGGTTTATGCTAAAAGGCAGTAACCAAATTAGATTTTGGGAAGATAGATGGTTAGGGACCCAAGCCCTGAAATGTCAGTACCTAAACTTATTTAATATTGTGAGAACAAAACATACAACTGTTGCGGAGGTACTTAGTACTAATCCTCTCAATGTATCTTTTAGGAGAGCACTAGTTGGGAACAAGTTAGTAGAGTGGCAAAGTCTTGTTGCGAAGTTAGTGAAGGTTAATCTAAGGGAGGGTACATATGTTTTTTGGTGGAACCTCCATAAGAATGGTTTGTTCATTGTTAATTCTATGTATAAGTTTCTAGTCAATAACAGAATTAGAACTACACAAGAAATCTGGCATATGAAGATTCCTCTAAAAATAAAAATTTTCATGTGGTAAGTGATCCTAACGAAAGGCAATTTAGCCAAGAGAAATTGGAATGGGAGTAAAGTTTGTTGTTCCTGAAGTAAACTTAAAACCATCCAACATTTGTTTTTTGAATGTCATTATGCTAGATTTTTATGGCGTGCAGTACATGTTGTGTTTGGAATCCAACCTCCTTAGAATACTCATGATTTGTTTAATGGGTGATCTAAACTTTGTGGCTCGAAACATAATTTATTGTTATTGACAGGGGCTTCTTCTCTTTGTTGGGCTATATGGCTCACAAGGAATGATATTACGTTTGACAAATGCAAACCAAAAACTTTTCTGCAGGTTCTATTCAGAGGGACGCATTGGCTTCGGTTTTGGGCTCTGTTGCAGGACACGGATGACAAAAAGGAGGAGGTTGTCAAGCTATGTCAACGTTTGGAGTCAAGAGCCATGGAGTTCTTCGCGTCCCATGGGTGGCCATTTATTTCAGGCATTTGTCAATAATGCTGAACCACTATGTGGCGTAAACTTAGAGTGTGCTTGTAATAACTTTGAACTGATGCTCCTGCAATGAAATGAAGGGGTATGAAGCCAGAACTTTTATTTCCATTATCTAAAAAGATATACAATTATACATACACATCTTGCTATAGCTTAGATCCCTAGAAATTTTGCTAGGTCCCAAATTTTGCTGATACTTTGTACTTTGCCTTAGATACAATCAACCTAGTTGGCTTAGACACTTTGCTCACTGAATTTACATTCTTTTTCTCTAGGGCCTGTTTGATAGAGCGCTCCACCTGATCCTGATTCTTTATGGAAGCTGATTCTTTGAGAGAAGTGATTCTGTGGCTGAAAGCGATTCTCTTTGATTCTCAATCATCAACTATCAAAATCAGGATGGAGAATCACTTCCTAGAATCAAGAGAAGCTACTTTTTTCGGCTCTTAGCCTCTTAATTCATTTTAGAGAACCACTTTACAGAATCAGCAGAGAATCATTTCTTCCTTAAAAGTTGTTTAGCGGAGCTCCTCCTGAATTCACTAGAGAATCAGCTCTGGAAACTCTGCCAAACGGGGCCTAGTTGGCTTGCTTACTGTAATTACTACACGTGAGTTTTTACTTACTCCCTCCGTCCCAAAATATAAGCATTTCTCGATTTCTACGCATCATTTTTGATCGTTTGTCTTATTCATAAAATTTATAAAAATATAGAAACTATTATGATATATTTAAAATATATACGATGATAAAACATGTCATAATAAAATAAATAATATTTTATTTTTATAATTTTTTAATAAGACGAACGGCGTGTTCCTATTTGGTTACTTCAGTTTTTTTTAGACACATAAAAACTGGACCTCTATCCAAGTCTTGTCTGCATCTTCTTTAATTTTTACCAATGGGAAGTCACCAGTGCCGGCATATTAGTTAGTTTGCATTGTTTATTCCTAGTTTATTTACGCAGCAGACGTTTTGCATGTTAGAATAAGGCAAATGTTGATGATCTCACCACATCATGAGAGCCGACGGCACGGCGAGCTTCAGGAATCCGGCGATGCCACGGAGCGCCTCGCCGGAGAACCCCTTCCAGGTGGTCCTGCAAGACGGCGAGAGCCTGACGTAGAGCGCCAGGAAGGAGAGGTTGGCCAGGTAGGAGACGCCATTGGCCAGCGCGGCGCCGCGGCTGCCGAAGCCGAGCCTGTGTACCAGCAGCCAGCAGACGGCCGGGTGCGCCAGCGCCGCCGCGCCGGAGCTCACCATCACAGGCGCCACCGCGTTCTGCGCCTGCAGGAACCGGACGTGGCACTGCAGCGGCCCGAACGCGAACAGCCCCGGGATCAGCCACCGGATGTACCGCCCGGCGCCGGCGGCGATCTCCGGGTCCTGGCCGCACCGCGCGAGGATCTCGCCGGCGCCGGCCCAGAGCGCCGCCACCGGGACGCTCACCAGCGAGAGCACCAGCATGGCACGCTGCTTGTGGACGCCGAGCTGGTGGTGCTGCCCCGCGCCGAAGGCCTGCCCACATAGCGTGTCCAGGCTGCTCGACATGCCAATCTGACAAAAAGGACGCGCGCCCAATGCAATGTCAGGCCGGAACGACAAGGCCGGGCGGGGTATAGATGTTTGTTACCGTACCAGCAAGCTGAAGCCGGTGACGAAGGCGAAGGAGGTGGCCAGGGCGGCGCCGGCAAGCGGGACCTCGCCGAGGTGGCCGACGAACATGATGGAGATCACCTGGACGACGTATTGCAGGAGGAATCCGGCGACGAGGGGGCCCGCCAGCCACATCTGCTTCTTGACCTCGCTCAACATCGAGCCCAGCTTTGATTTGATTTGATTCGTCTCCTCCACTCCTGCACTCTGCTCCGTCAGGCTCTGTGTGGGCGCAGAGCTGACTGGTAACACTACCAGAAACTTCAACATCCGTCCGCCCCCTCCGCCTCGGCCATTTTTGGACCCGGTGCTGATGGGGCTTCAGCACCGGGTCCAACGGCTAGGAGCGGGGGCGGCGCACGGGGCGGCGGGGGCAGCACATTAGCACCGGGTCGTGGCAAGACCCGGTGCTAATGCGCACCCTTTAGCACCGGGTGCAGCCACGACCCGGTGCTAAAGGCCTCGGGCACATTCTCCAACAAGCCACAGGCGGGACCGGTTCCACAGAGATGTGTATAAGAGACAGGTTTAATGCTTTGCATGAAGTTTAGATCAACTACATATATATTTGTGTATACCATTGTGTGGCTATGTGACAAAAATGTATCTAACATAAATAAGACAAATATGGTTACAATATCTTTTATTTTTATTTATTTATTTCTTTTTTTCATTTTTCTCTTTTTTTCTTTTTTTTCCTTCTTATCCATTCACCTGCCGCTGCTGTTCTTATCAATTCACTCCGACCTCTCACGACCTCTCCCTCCTCTGTTCCTCTCGAAGAGCACCGACGGATGATTCCCCTGCGACGGCAAAAGATTAGCAGCGGCGGCCGGGCGGCGAACTGGGCAAGGCAGAGGCTGGGCAAGAGGCCACGCGCCGGCGTCCCTGACGCTCGTGGGAGGCGGCGGCCGCGACGCCTAGCACCGGCGGGATGCAGCCCCGTCGCTGGCCTGACTTCGGCGCTTGCCGGGGCCGGCCGCTGCGCTCTCCCCGTGGCCTGTCTCTT
>OAMR01000024.1:1914101-1935882 GCA_900205405.1 Echinochloa crus-galli | reverse complement strand
GTAGTGCCCACGTGAATGTCTCCCAAACAAACATTCACGTCGAGCCTTCCTCGATCGATCTATATGTCTGGATCGCCCTGTTCGATTTATAGGCCGGGTTAGGTTAGCTAGGGTCTCTTGATCGGCACCGTCTGTCTTCCAACAAGAACACACCACCTCCCTAGCTAGCTCATATCCTCTCCCTCTCGTGCATGCAAAGCTCTCGGTAATTATTGTGTTTGGACTCTTTCTCTCACAATCTGCTCGAAGTTTGCGTAAAGAAATGGCGCCAAGGAATCGTGTCAGACCTTGGTCAAATTGCATGCAGCATTGGCGACGTACGTGAGCATCTCACCATGACATGCTAAACAATGTCAGCTAGTATGAATATAGAGTCGGCCGAATACGCATTAGAATACACGTATTAGAATATATACGTATATAGACGTGCACGCATGGCTACTGAAAAAAGCAAAAAAAAAAAGAAATCCGGGGTCTTTAGCACCGGTTTCAGGCAGCAACCGGTGCTAAAGGCAGGCCCTTTAGCCTCGGATTAGTTGCACCGGGTGGGAAACCCGGTGCTAAAGGGCTTTCCCACCCGGTGCAGATGTCGATCATTCTGGTAGTGTAAATAGGCGACAACCTGCAACTGCAAGTGGGGCCTGCCATATGTCAGCGTTGTTAGTCCTTATGTATAATATAATTAATCAACGTAGGCATGCATCAAGACGATGACCTCACCGTTTCATGACCCAACAACTGGTTCAGTGTGTATAGGATGCTGCACTGGAACATTATTAAATGTTGATCTGAACCATTTGATTAATTAGTAAGTGACCAACCACCCTTTTTAACTAAGCAGGTACTCCCACATCAGCAATCTGTTCTTCTAGGTAACAAATTAAAGAAAAAAGAGCTATGAGCATCAACATCAGCTGTAAATGGTTAAATGGTAAAGATACATAGGTACATCATACTCTTCCCTCCTCTAGGGTTAGCACCGCGCTGCCGCCACCCCCTCCTCTTCTTCCTCTCGCCTTGTCGCTGCCGGAGCTGATCACCAGAAGCCCGGGTTGGCAGCTATGAGGATGGTGGCATGGCCAAATCGTCAGATCTGAGGTAGACTCACCCGGATCTGGACGGAGGTGGTGGCCGTGCGCAGGCCGGTGGCGGCCGGGAACAACGCGCGCGACTGGCGGACGGAGATCGGCGCATGGTGGTCGTGTGTGCATCCTGAAGCGTTCGAGGATGACACGCGCGACTGGTGGCCCACGGTGGCAGCACGCGCGGCGGCCGTACGTGCGGTCCACGGGTCGACGACGACAACGTGGCACATGTGGTGTGGTCCGTGGGCCGGAGGTGACACAAGGCGCGTGGCTGTGGACGGCCGATGGTAGTGGGCATGCAGCCGGCGAGCGTGGCCCCTTGACAGAGCCCTCAATGCCGAGCGCCCGCCGTCTCTTCCCTCTGTCCTCTCTGCCCGCTGTCACCGTAGGTGGCCGGTGTGGCAGAGGCAGTGGCCATACCTTGTTTCTACTTGTTCCGTTCTAATCGTGTGTGCAGGCCCTTGGTGGAATCCCAACTCGATCTTTGGTCGCTTCCGGTGACGGCAGTGCTGTTGCATTGTTTTTCTTGTTGAAGGCTTCATCATATGGACCTCACCATCTAGAGATGTATCTAAGTGAAAACCCAAGAATTGGCTCGTTGGTTCAGGCGGCGGCATCTAACGTTGTTTCCTTCTTGGGGGCATCGTCTTGGAATCCCAGGATTGGTGGTAACAGGTTTAGCTCACCGCGTTTGCGGTGTTTTTGCTTGCCGGCTAGTCTGGCAGCAGGTTATTTGAAGTTGTGGCAAGATCAACTAAGTGGGATAGCTACATGAGACCATCAAGCAGCTAATGACTGTTTTTGATAGTATGATTCTGACATCAAAGTTTCTAAGTTGATTAACAATGTGAAGAAAAGCTGTTGAAAAAAGACAAAGCAAGTTTAAAGAAACTTAGTCTTTCTAGCTTTTTTTAGTCCTTTTTGCTTTTTTTTCTTGTCTTTTACGTTTCTTGATTTTGAAATATTGAGTCTAAAAACTCTTATAACTCTGGTTGTATATATCAACATGTGGATATATAAGTCATATCGATATCGTATTGGATATCTAAAAAATATAGGTACAGTAGCACCACTCAAAGACCAATTCCCTAACCTCTACAGTATAGTCTTTTGTCCTCACATTACGGCGGCAAGTTAAAAGGACCTTGATATCGTCTAGAGCCACCGCGGAAAAGGGGTTGAATAGGTGATTCCTAAAAATATTTAAAACAACTTGTAGCGGAATTAGTTTACCGGTGGTTATCGGAAATTTCTATTGATAATTTTGGTGCTACAGTAATTTCAAACAACTAAAAAATAAACTTAGAATTATATAAACTCCTATACAATTCTAATCAAATCAATGAGTTATAAGAGATTATTTGGGATATATAGAAGGTTTCTAACCGACCTACTACAACTAAATACTCGCAAGAAGATATAAGGTCCATTTCCTAGTTTATAAAAAAACCCGTTTCTTTCTTTCTTTTCTGATGCCGCTAAGGCCCATTTTTTTTTTTGAGATTACAGTACAACGCAGACGCTCACACACGCACCCATACTCACCCCTATGAATACACGTACCCAAACCCTACCCCTATGAGCACCTCCGAAGAACTGAGCAGAGCACCGGCAGATCTGGAGATTCCCGAAGTCACCATTGGCACCTCGTTGTCGACGGGAACGCCGCTTACCACTTAATGCATAGCGCCGGTAAATCCTGGTAAACCCCAGGAAATGGTGCGAGCACCAGGATTTGAACCCTGATGGGTAGCGTCCCACTGGACCGTCCTACCATTGGACTATAAGTCCAATCGCAAGGCCCATTTTTCTTTCGTGACAAAGTAAAAAACTAATCATTCTGAGGAAAAATCTCCCTATCAACATCAGCCGTTGATTTCCCAATTGACGGCCTCTCGTGCGTGGTAACGAGTTCGTCCACCCTACGTCCCTACCTGAGGCGGCCCAACTATCAAGAGGAAAGAGCGATCGACCCACCCCGAGCCCGTCGCCCTCTCACCCTCTCTCTCTCGCTCGCTCGCTCTTCCGCCTTGCGTGTGCGCAGCCGCAACTTTTCCTCCTCTCCCATCCTCTCCGCGAGGGCGAAACCCCAAACCCCCCTCCCCCACCTCCGGCGGATCCATCCATCGGCGATGACGCTGGGCAGCTCCGGCGCCGGATCGAGCGTCGTCGGTGAGGAATCTTCTCCCCCCTTTATCGCTCGCTCTCTTTTTTTTGTCCTGCCGGGGATTTCAGCGCCGAGATCTCCCGATCCGATCCGGCCTCTCTCTAATTTGGGCGTGGCTCGCCCGCCCCGATCTGGCCCTGTGCGATCCGATTCGAGTAGCGGTGGACGTGAGCTGATGTGCGGTGCCCTTGTCCGGGCTGCCTCGGGCTAATAGTTTGATTGGATGTCGCGGCGCTGATAACCTAGATGTGTGGGCATGGGGCTAGAGAAGCGGAGGGGGCTGCATGCGTGTAGGATTATCACCCTTTGGAATGATTTCGTTGGCATGTAATTTGAGTTAGTTTTGCTAGGAATATCGACTATATCGCGAATGACTAGATTCAGTAATTGTTGCTAGAAAGTGTAACGTTGTAAGCATTTCGAGTGTATGCAGGGGGATCGAGTGCATGTTATTGGTGGTCGTAAGATGCTTCTGCATCGAATGATCTAGTTTTCCGGTCAGTCGTGGGAGTCCTTGCCTGCTAACCCATTTGATATATATCGCATGAATAAGGGATTAGAGGTGGAGATTGGGGTTTAGTGTTATTGTGGTAGCATTTCAGTAGGACTGTTTGATTTTTCTATGGAAATAGATAAGCAGCGCTGTGTTATCGTGATCATGAAAATGCAACGCTGGTATGATCACTTTTTTGTTGAGTCTGTGCCTGATGGCTGGCACAGTGGATGCAACTGGTATCCTTGTGCTGCCATGCCATTTTCATCACTAGTCTGGGATGATTTTCCTTTACTACAGGTGTCTGTTCGATTCAATAGCGAGCTTGGTTTTCTTAACGCGCATGTAAAATGTGAGTCTGGGTGGTTCTATCCAATAGAGAGCTTGGTTTTCTTAAAGCACATGTAAAATGTCAGCATGGGTGAAATGGAGGTAACTAGTGCAACCTATATATCTTTTGTTTTTCATGTAGAAAAGGTGGTTCTTGTTTCCCTCTAGGTCTGTGAATTACATACCAGAAGATGGTTTAGCCTTGCCTCTGTATTTTCTTTGGAGAAAAAAGGTTTCTATGCAACCCAAGATGAGCATTGGGATTAAAAAGAATATGTTTTTCTTTTTAGGTCAGTTGTGCAAATCATTTAAAGTAGTATTCCCCTTTTTATTTACATATACGTTTCTCCTCTTTTTGTCTGCATACAGGTTGTGTGTCAATCATCATGTTCTTGTTTATGTTAGCCCCATGTCTTATTCTACTTTAGTTGAGTGCTTTCTTAAGTGGTGTTTGGTGCTTTGTATCAAAATGTCTTTGTTACAGCAATTTGACCTACCTAGAAGGGAACTAGGTGGCATTGTAATTTGTAAATAAGAAGGCAGCCCCGTATCTTATTGTACTTTAGTTGAACGCCTTTTTTTAGTGTTGTTTGTTGTTTTTTTATCAAAACATCCTTGTTACTGCAAACTTGACCAAGCTAGGAGGGAATTAATTGGCATCTTAATTTTTAAATAAGAATAAACAGGAACCGGAATTTGAGCCTAACATCTCCCACCAATTGAGCTAGGCTCAGGCTCGGTTCCTGTCATTGTTAAGAGTATAATATTCATTTAGTAGATTATTAGTAGAAATCATTGCATTATCTGCTGGTGTAACTGACAAATGATAAAATTGCAGTTCCTAGGAACTTCAGGCTGCTGGAAGAGCTCGAGCGTGGAGAGAAGGGGATTGGTGATGGGACAGTGAGCTATGGAATGGATGATGCAGATGACATCTACATGCGGTCATGGACTGGTACCATCATTGGCCCACACAATGTGAGCACACAATCTCATCCTCGAGTATTTCCCATTGCCTTTCTTGAAATATGATGTAAAACATGCCCAATATTTTAACTAGTGCTTATTTGTAACCCTAGTTGCATACTTCTATTTTACCTAAACCATGTCTAATTAAGTTGTTTTAACCGCTTATTGCTATTCAACATTGAACAACTTGGGAGAAATGGATAGCAACAAGTTGTAGATGCATAAATAGGATTGAACTTGATGGTTCTTCCTTTGGGAAGCTGAAGAAATACATTTGTAGATCTGATTCAATGTTTGCATAAGATATCATGGAACACGTAGCGAATGTACCATGCTACTTGTTCCATTGAGTTACTTAACATTTTGTCTAAAAAGAATAAACCTCTTTCCATTTCTCGTGTCAGACTGTACATGAGGGTCGCATCTACCAGCTGAAGTTGTTCTGTGACAAGGATTATCCTGAGAAGCCACCATCTGTCAGATTCCATTCAAGAATCAACATGACATGTGTTAATCACGAGACAGGAGTGGTAAGAGCTCTTTTGTACTCTTCTCTTGTGGCCATGTCCATGTGAGCATTCAGAAGGGGATACACACAACTGCAGTGACTAAATTTCTGATTGCAGGTTGATCCAAAGAAATTTGGTTTGCTTGCAAACTGGCAGCGGGACTACACAATGGAAAACATCCTAACCCAGCTCAAGAAAGAGATGGCTGCCTCACACAATCGCAAGCTAGTGCAGCCTCCAGAAGGGACATTCTTCTAAAGAAGCAATGGATGGCCCATCTTGGGATTCAACAACAGTAACTGATAAGTTGTTTTATGGGGGGAAAACAACTTCTACATCTGGTGCCTGTGCTTGTGTTTTCCAGTTTCTTATGGTATGTTCTTCACAATGTGAACCGCTGTGAACAATGGAAGTATCTCCCCTCCAATTTGCATGGTGGCTGTTGGGGATGTTGCAAGTTCCAGGCATGTATCCTGAAACTGTCGTAGTGCCCTGTTTAAGGAATAGACGACATCTTCGTGTTACTTATATAATATAAGCCTCTGTGTGCCCGCGTGCTTCCATATTTCTCTTTGTGATATCGCAGTGTTATCAGAACTGGGCCGGGATGCAAATCCCCCACATCTATTACTAGAGGGGATGCGTTTGTGAAATGATGCTGCAGAAATGTTACAATTTAGGGCATGTTTTGGCACAGCTACAACTCTAAACTCCATGTTTGACACAGCTCCAGCTCTAAACTCCATATTAGATTTGTATTTTCTATATTAAATTAAAGTACTTTAAATATTAATATTTAGTATAAATTATAAATAAAATAATAATAATTCATCTAAATATTTTCTATGTACCCAGCTCTAACTTCAGGATTTTTTGGAGCTCCTAATACCTGGCTCCAAGAACTTTCAACTCTAGGATTTCTTGATAGCTCCAAAAACTCAACAAATTTTCTTGAGTTGGAGTTGTGTCAAACAGGCCCTTATAGGCCAGTCTTAGGCTGCCAGTACTGGCTCTCTGCACCCCGCACGGTATGCGCCACGTAGGCGTGCATGCCGTGCGGCGTGCAGATTTTGCTCTGCAGCGGGAGGCGGCAAAAGAAACTGCACACGCTAAATCTTCGCGTGAGACGCTACGTACAGAGAGAGAGAAAGGGAAGCGGTATCAGGTGGAGGGCCCACTCCGGGGAGAGAGAAGAGAGGGCGACGGCCGGGAAGAGAGGCTGGGAGAGAGAGGGAGAGAAAAAAATATATAATATGATGGGTAGTTGGTATAGAGAGTGAGATAGAGTTTGAACGAGTGCGGAAGAAAGTGATAGAGAGTGAAAAAATTTGATGAGTAGGACAGAATATTCTCTTTTAGAGAGTAGAGTAGAGATTGACGAGTGCGAACAGCCTTAGGCATAGCTAGAAATTTAATAGATAATGGGACCCATTTCACATAATGTATATCGCATACTGTATTATGAAACTTCCTTTTTCTTCTCGCCACATCAGCGTACCTTTCATTGAGATTGATCTTATTCGTGTGGACTTCCATATGTACTTTTATACTTAGCCTTCTTCACTAACAAATTGACATGTTTCTGCTGTGTTTGGACGATGGCAATAGTGTTCCGTTGAAATATGGTTTCATTATGCCCCCTTTATTTTGAACAGAAGTGATTTTGTGCCTTATTAATGCGAAGCACACGTGTCATCATGTTCCTGTAGATATCATGAAATGCAAATTTGACAGCAGCTTAAATAAGAGGCCTGCTAATTCCCTAAATTGCAGGCTAGTTCTTCCCTCGGGCATCCTCCCCTTTTTCTATGCACAAAGGAAGTTACTCAAAAGGAATTGAACTTTTTTTTCTAGACTAGAAGTAGTTTTAAGTAGGACTAGCAAGAACCTACGTGCGATAAACATGTTTAACATAAAATAAATGTTTAATAGAAAATAAGATTGCATAATAAATAGTTAGTCAGAGACTGTGTTGATCACGAACTCGATGATTCCACGGACGACGGAGGTGAATGGTTTGACGAAAAAATGCATGACAACGACGTTTGTCAAAAATTTTGGATCTTTATAGTATTTATAGTATAGATATAAACGACGGTTGTCAAAAATTTTAGATCTTATAGTATTTATAGTATAGATATATAGAACGCGGACAATGCCCTCGTTCGACAGAGGGAACCATTGAGACCTTTGCTTTTGCAGGCTAGGCTTGTAACCGGATGTCCGCCTCCTTTGTATAATTCAAAAAAGAAGAAAAAACAAATGAAAGTTTTCAGTTTCTTTTTTCTGAAGCAACCTCCAAAAAACATGGAGGCGTTAATGCTATTCACATTAGGCTGAAAAATAGTTGACCCAATTTATAAGGGAAAATGGGTCCAAAAAATCGTATATCTGTAGTGGAGTGTCTGTGTAAGGAACATACATCATATGACATAGTTTGTGATTTAGTAATTCTATGACAATAAAGTCATTAGAAATAATAAGTTTTCAGTTTCTAAGGATGATTTCCATACCATGGTATCCAAATGAGCTATTCCAAATCATATGGTATCTAAATGGCTAAATTTCAAATCGTGGTATCCAAATAATGAAGTTCTAAATAATGGTATCAAAATTCCGACCATAGCATACGATGGTAAGACATTCAAATAGTTATAGAATCAAGATTGAACTCAAAGAGGTTTGAATCAAATGAGTTCAAGGTAAAAACATACCATCGGATAATCCGACGGTGCGGTTGAATGGATATTCATCTGGTGCCTATTGGTAGTTAAATCTCTACTGCACCATATTATCCGACGGTCTTCAAAAAGGGTGTCAGATAAGCATCAAATAATTATGAACGGTGCCAAATGTTTCTGAGTGGATGAAGACATATTATCTGATGGTAGTGTTGGATCATCCCGTGGTGCATGACATCAACAGTAAATGTTCCAGTAGTCGGATTTCTCCTCAGTGTGACCAGATCATCCGACGGTCATTAGGAGAAAGCATCGGATCATTCGGTGTGCTCACTGTGATTTTTCATTAGCTGTTGGAGCAACAACCACTTTTGGTTGTTGGGCTCTTTATTCCCCGTCCGTTTGACCATTTAGAGTTGCTAGAGCGTGTAGAAGTCCATTGCAGTCCAAGATACATCAACAACACATCTAAGCCACCAAAGTGCCAAGATTGATCATCGAAGACAATTAGCACAGTATTAGAGAGTGATTATTGCTAGATAGGCCTATAGAAAGAGATTGTAAGTTGAAGTTTCCTTGTGCTTGGTTCATGTAGTGAACCATCCTTGTAAGATCGGTGCATCAGAGACTTGGAGTCTTGAGTGGCTCTTCGGCCAGTCTTTGATCCTTCGTCTTGGTGTAGAGCTGCGTCAATGACCGTGTACGGGAGACGAGGAGACCCCTTCGTCTCTGGAGAAGCTCCGTAGTGAAGATGTTGTCAAGGTGACCAGTAGAGATAGAGTAGTGAGCCTTGCCTTTGTGGCAAGTTCTTGATCGAGTTTGGCAGGAGGCTTAGTGGTGAACCCAAGACCTTAATTGGGACTCCAGGAGAGACTTGGTGACCAGAAACAGATCCTTTGGTGGAGCTACAACGTGGAATGGGGTGTCATTTGACTACTGATACTACCGGATAAATCCCTGTGCCGAGTTTGTCTTTGTTTAAACCATTCCTTTACGTTTTTGCATTTCATACTCACAACTTTAGCACTTTTACTTTTTTACAGTAGTATGGTTTTAGGATTGACTCTAGGTTGCAGAACTCTCTGTGGATGGATGATTTTACTGGTAAACCTTATGTTTTGTGTAAAATAATAAAAGCCAAATAGGCTAATTTGTCATGTCTCCTTCTTAGGCTATACGAGTACTGATCTCCTTTCAGTCCAGTAGGGCAACGAATGACTGCCGCCATGTCTCAAATTCTACTGGGTGTGCATCCTCAAACAATAGCCTCAATTATTTTGTGAAGTTTCTAAACCTCAAGTGCATTCGCATAAATACTACACTATAGCCTATTGCTTGGCTAGTCCAGCTACGCCACACCCAATTTTGTTCCGTCCTCCGCCACTGGGCCCAATGTTTATCGAAAGAAAACCTAGGAATACCTAAATATACAACAGCCTAGAGGCTAATCAAAATCTAGATATCAACCGGCCAACACAGACTATAAACTCAGAACTTTCAGAGCTGACCGTGCATCACCATTGTCAGGATTGGCACAACAACTACTAGCAGCTCCGACTTCTTTATTGAACATTTATTTGGTGGATTTGCGAGTTGATTAGCTTCCTCATCCTCTCCATCACTTCCTCCCGCGTCACCTTCCAATTCTCATTGCTTCCCAAAATGTGGCGAACGCGCATAGCTGCTGAATAGGGGGAGGGGATCACATCTACCCCTCTCTTCATGTTCTTCTCTTGTTCCCCCACTCTCTTCTGTGTGCACAAAGCAGGACAGGGGATGGGGGCGCTCCCAATGTAATCCGATTCGTTAAGTCTAACACGCAACCAGTCACACTCCATGTGGAGCGCGACCTACGCATGACGGCCTGGCCCAGGACCTCGTCTACTTGGGCTGCTTTCGTTTTTTGCATGGGAGTGCTCGAGCGAGCATGCTGGCCTACTTTGTTTTTTTCTGGTGTGGAGGGTGTGACCCTACGCGTCCTGCTACGTTGGCCCGGTGGGAAAAAAGGTACGGTGGACTACACGGTCTACATATTTTTCTGTTTGTTTCACCTTAAAAAATACGATAACTTTTATTTGAATGTCTGTTTTTCAATTCTGTTGTGAGATCTATAAAACTAGATCCATAATGCATATGTTTTAAAATAATTTTTATATACTAACATTTTATGTGGATGTATAGTACCTGGTTCTATATTAACTATGTGGCGACTTATGTATAAACCTATCTTTATAAGTTGATAGTATGACTTTTTTGAGTAAGTTGATAGTATAATTAAATAATTGCATATATAAGTGATAGTTTACCTAAGTTGGTACAAAGTCTCTACATAAGTTAATGCTATATTATGTAGAAAATACAGTAGTTCATACGTAGCTTTTATAGTACTAAAACAATATAAATTGATAGAATAATTACGCATAAGTTGATAGCCTTGTCATATATAAGATGTTGATAAGTAGACATAATATAAGTTGCTACATAATTGTGAGATAAGCAAGATCTGAAGGTGCACCACCTGTTCATACATATATATATATATATATATATATACATATACAAACTTAATTTAAAGCATTCCTACACTTGAATCCAACATTCGCACATAAACACACCCAAAACTAGATATAACAACAACACCGTTGCTTATTTTTTCTATCATTTAATTCTGATGGCCAAAATTTTTCAACTTTGGCCATATGAAAGGTAACTTTCTATTTATCTCAAACTATAGTAAAAATCATCACCATAGCCTAATCTTGAGATGAACCTTAATCTGACAATCTAACAAAAATTGCAGAACATCTCCACCAAAATAAACATAACTAGAGGTCCAAAATTCATATGAAAAAGTGCAATTTACTAATCTAAAAAGCCTATAAAAATTCCTACAACTTTGTTGACTATGAAAAAGTCCAATTCTGATATTAAATTTGCATGCAAGTGAAATTAACAGATTCAAGATTGAAAAAATGTCCGAATAAAACATCATTCACTCCCTGACCATAACTCCGATTGAATTGTTCTTTATGTCTGCAAAAAGATCTCGAACTCATCTACAACTTTTATAAAGGTTTAATATTTGTTTGAGGCCACTAAAACCATGAAAAAATGACATCAACGACTGCGCAGGTTGACCACGTTCCGGTGACGAGCTCCACTACACGCATGATCTAAAAGATCTAAAAAACAAAGGAAAAACACATTCTATAGATGGGGCAACGGTGAAGACAATGTTCCTGACAATGATTCCTACTGCCGACGTGAAGGCAGCCCCGTCGGTTGCCACCAAACTACACCACACATGAGGCACCACGATGAACAATGAGGAAAGGCTGCAATTGAGAGAAAATTGGACATGGGAAAGAAAGTCCAACCAATTTTTTTGGGAGAAACGATGACGACCGACGACGAGAAGCCCTAATTTTCCCTCTCTTCTCCTCTCCTTTCTCTCCTCTCTCTTTTTTGATATCCGACAAAGAGGGTGGTGGCGCAGGGAGGAGAGAAACATAGAAGTATAGGGTTTGGAATAGGAGAGGGGTTAGCCACACACTACGGGCCAATAAGAATGGTCTCGGTTAATGTAGCTCGTGAGTACTGTAGCAGACCCCTAAAATACCAGCATGTGTAATTTTGCGATCCAAACTCCAAACATGATAGTAGTACAATGGAATGCACTCGATGAGCTCTACGCATATGTAGCCTCAGATCATTCATAGGGACGTTGGATCAAAAAGTCAATTTTTAATTATCAACTTTGCATCTCCAACATACAAAGCGCATTTGATTATTTTATTTCACCATTTCTTAGCAAGGAATGTTTTATTATCTTCTAGTGCTCGTTTCCATTTCTGACATTGCCATGCACACCTTGTACGACCGGTGTGAGGGCCCGAGCTTTTGTTAACAGGTCGATCTTACCTCTTGGCTGCATCTTCTCCGTCTCATTGTTCGATTTCTTGCTTTCGCTGCTCCGCGGAAGCTAAGGTTCCTCATATGCTACATCTTGATTTTCCTACAGCACCACTTCCTCGATCAATCTCACCGTTTAGAGGTCGAACCGGCAACAGAACGCTGACTGATTCAGCGTGTGACCCAATTGAGCCACCCAGGGCGGAGCCAGCAGGGGGCCACTCCCTACTAGTGCACAGCCGAGCCCCCCCTCCCCCCGCTCGGTATGCTTTTCTTGTTTTGGAGAATGTATAGAGTCGAGACTGTGGTATATTCGTGTCAAGGAATTATTCGAATTGACTGTTTACTTTGAGGCTGCTACCTGTCCTTGTTTTTTTATAAATTATCAGATTGAGTTGATCCATTCGTCCAGATTTTTTTGTTCGCGGGGACAAGTTCTCAAATCTTGCATTCTGAAGTGCCGCTCGTATAATTATTTCTTCCGCAATGGGGCTGTGGCCTGTTTTCCTGGAGAATTATAGTTCAACTTTCTCTTTTTAAAAACCCTAAAATTAGCTAGAGGATTTGTCAACCATTGTTCAACTTTCTTTCTTTCTCTCTGAAATTTAGCGCCAATATTATTCAACGGTTTTATCATTGGCCAGCTGATGTTTTGTTTATTGTATAGTAACCAGGTGTGCACTTAACACTCCCAACATTTTCTTTGCTATTTGCCATGTCAGACGATCATGGCGATCTGGACTTTGTGGCACACAGTGATGACCTCAGTGGCGTAGCCGGGAGGCGGGTGGGGGGCATGTGGCCCCCTCTTGACACATGAGAAAAGTTGAGGCTCCTAAGTAATATCCCAAAGATAGCACATTTCAAGTTTATCATGGTTCCATGATTCTAGCAATTTGCACCTAAGTAGCTAGTGGAGTGATAATTGATAGCTGGCCAGTGGCACGTCATCTTTGTGCAGTACGTTGAGGGGCCTGATCTACAACATGTAGGCTTACCTCACCTGTGTTTATGAGTTCTTCCACATGTTGTAGCGCTACATTAGTAGTGGATATATTGACGTCGACTGATCTTAGTATATTATAGACATTGTGAAACCTGGCTCTGCCATTATAGGCTACATGATCTGTGGTAGATCGACGACGACCATTCTTATTAGTATATAGACATATGATATGTGCAATTGCGGGTTTTGCTGATTAATTCTGCATCTACGACTTCAATTAGTACATAATATATCGTGACAGTGGATCTGAATACTCTTACTTGTAATAGAGAGTGAAAGAGAGTACTGCCTAGGAAATAAACTGCTAAAGACTAGTGACCGGCATCAGGCCTTGCAAGATTGACTAATTTTGATGCTGAACATGTCACAAAACCACTAGGACAGAGCCCCTTTCCGCGTGAAATGATGCCTGTCTTTTGTGGGGATACAAAACATGGCTAGAACCTAGTCGTCTTTGTCTTGTTCCTCATGTTCACCGTCCTTCACATAATTATCTGGTCCAGGTAACAGTAACAATTGTGGAGTCTGCGGCATCATGGCTTGACATTCAGCACACAGAAACACTGCAGCTCCTTCGATTATGACGTTTGTAACCTCCTCGTACAAACCTGCACCGCATTACAAACAAGCAAACATGTCATACACATCTGGGACGTCGACCAAACATTGTTTTTTCTAAAGAGGCCATGCATGCTTTCCATATCCAACTTGTTAATGTTGTATTGTAAAATTGAGTAACATGAATCATGATCAAAAGTAGTAAGCATAAATTCAAGCGAGTTGACAAAATACCATTATTAATTCCTCATGTTTATGGATATACAAAGTTGCAATAATAAATTACAATTCAGGTGAAGGAGGTATCTCCATCAGCACAATCTTCGAGAATGAAGTGTAATAAATCACATAATTTGGGATTATGATATGGGGAAAAACTGGAACATGATCTATATATTGTAAAATAAAAAACAACATATTTTCTTGAGCAATCAAAATTCATTTATTTTATTTTTCTTGAAATTACGGATCAAAAGTGTAATTTCTTTATAATTTATTTGCCGATCCCAATTAGAGATCACACAGATGTTTATGTATAAATCTATTAGTTGATCCATGTACAGGCCCAGATTGCTCTCTTGAGAATCTCAGAATCACATATCTGCTATACACATAAGCAGCAATGGATCCTTTTGTGATGTGTCTTTACGGGAATGATTATGCGACCAAGGTGGAATTGATTCTCCTTACATGCAACAATGTATTAAACCTTTCCATTGCTTTATTCTTCAGAATTAACAACTATGCTCAGGTTAATTATCGATCAGTTTGAGCATTTTCCATTACCATTAGTAGTTCCAATTTCTGCATGAGCAACCACAAGAAATTCAGAGTTTCATATTTGAAGCATCTAAAAACAACGGATCCAACATCAAAACAGCAACAGTAGCAACAATACACATTTGCAAATGGAACAGTTCATTCAAATAAATAATATGATCAGAAGGGTGTTAAAACAGTGCAAACTGTAGAGCATTGGCAGCTTGGCACCTTAGATATGATATATGCAAATTGGAATGTATCTATTCACACTAAGCTTATTATCCAACTTCACCACACATGAATCATAAGTTCATAAACACAGAGAGATTAACATTTAGTCAAGAAATAATGTTTCAGAGAAAGTCTAATTAGAAGAAAGTTCATCGCCATAATCCATGTGGCAAGGAATCATGGTTGCAAGAAATATTTTTATACCAACTATAAGATATTGGTTTCCATTGATGCCAATTTGCAGTGAGGTAAAACAGTATCAAGTTTCTTTAGTGCAAATTGTCTATTCAGATGTATAACCAAATTTGGATAGAAGCATGAAAATCTACAGACCAATTTTGGTCTCTATTTTACCCAAGAAAGCTAAAGACAAGTTAGAAGATAATATATTCAAACAGCTGCTACTAACCTGCAAGTGCTAGAGGTCTAGAGAGGCACATAAACTCTGTTTCGGAAGAGCAAGGCAAATCGGAATGACTCTGCTACTAAGTACTAACCATGCCGCCGGCTACAGCATCCAAAGGGCCTACCAGCCGGGGCTTCGTACACGCCACCCCGCGTGTGACTGTGGGGTGCTAGATCAGGGACGGCGGGTGTAGGCACATATGGCGAATGCGGCTGAAGGAGACCTTCCTCCCCCGCTCAAACCCTAGAAGGCGGCAGCGAGATTGAGAAGCGGTGAGTGAGGACGAAGGGGAAAGTGAGGATGACACGTGGATATGTCCCAGAACCGAGGACACGAACGTGTATAACGCCAGATCGGACATCCAATTGCAAGATTCAAGGGCCCGTGGAGATTCAAAATATGACCGGTATGTTTTATATATTTGCGCTAAATTTTAATAACCCACAAATTAAATGGTTAGACATGGTATCTACAGTCGACAATGTTAAATATTTTAAAAGTAAAGTGACTTGATATCTTTTATTTCTGCTTATGTCTTTTGAGAAATTTTAAAATGATTGGGATTAATTGGATAAATCCGTTCTGAGAAATCAGATAGTGGAAACAAAAAGAGTACCCAGAGATATCCAAACAGAAGTTGTACCAAGAGGTATATATATCACTTAAACCAAATGTTTTATTTTTTCGATTGTTAGGGACCAAATGGTTTTTTTCGTAACTTGCAAGTTCGGTTGTAGCTTGAAATTTATTAAGACGTGTCCTTGTTTGTAGGGAACCCCCGTGGGCTGCCATGGCCCAAGTCTCTACTTTTATGTCAAAGAGACCCAATGGACTCCTTATTTGTCTAATAATATCACATATGGCTTGTTTGAGAGGTTCAAAGACATCTTATTTGTCTATTTAATATTTTACTCCTTCATAGAATTAACTAGCAAATTTGCTCGTGCGACACACGCGTGCTATCTTTATTTTAGGGATTATTTTAGACTATTAAGTTGGTTGATGCATGGGTGGGTAAAGAAATTTCTTGGTGAGAAAAATCATGCCGAAACGGCAGAAACTCTCTACAAACATCATTTTTATTTTTTTTGGTGAAAATTTTGCACGTCTATTACGCCGTTAGACCTGACATGTGGATCCTTATAGTATAGATATAAACATTCATATCTCTCTATATATAAACAGAGCGACAGGGCTTGAGAAGTATATTTTTATCATTTCCTCTTTTGTTCACTTGGTTTTGGCCAAAACTAGTAGAAGAGAAAATCTCTTTGTTCCCACGGAGAAATTACTGTCAGAACAAAGAGATTAGCACGGTATTTATAGAGAGAAAAACAACAAGAAAATGAGGTTGGATGGGTAGAGGTTTCACCTGGTGGGCATGGACTATTTTTTGTTTTGACTGGTACGGTTGGGAGGTCCCTACCTATATTTTAATATTATATTAACAAGAGAAATATGTACAAGAGAGTTTTGGCTCCAAGCTAAAAAGGGTAAAATCTATAAAATTTACAGGTTACCACTCATCCACAAATGTAGCTTCTCTTTAATTCTTGGTCTTGCTTGAAGAGTGACCAAGCTTAATTATATTAATATTAACTAAACTATTAAAATTAAAGTAGTTAAGGGACTAATATTAACTAAACTTAATGTTTATGTAAGGTTAGTAATATTAAGACTATTACCATTGTTCATTAGTTAATTGTGAGCTAAGCATGATTCAAAAGTGCACCATCTGCTCAAATATATATCTCAACACAAACACAATCACACAAGCATATACAAACTTAATTTGAAGCGTTCCTACACTCGAACCCAACATCCACACATAAAACACACCCAAAACTACATATAACAGCAGCACTGTTGCTTATCTTTTTTGTATCGTTTAATTCTTATGGCAAAAAATTCCCAACTTTAGACATATGAAAGGTAACTTCATAACCTACAACTTTCTACTTATCTCAAACTAAAGTAAAAATCATCATCATAACCTAATCCTAAGATAGACCTTAATTTGACAATCTGACAAAAATTTAGAACATCTCCACCAAAATAAACATAACTGGAGCTCCAAAATTCGTATGAAGATGCAATTTACTAATGTAAAAAGCTTACAAAATTTCCTACAACTTTGTTGGCTATTTGAAAGTCCAATTCTGATATTAGAAAAACTCGACCTGCGGGGGTTAAGACAGCCCCCGGGCATTTTGCTAAAAAGAAGACCTTCTCACACAGGTCGAGAAAAACCCCGAACCTTTGCCCCACCCTTACACAGGGGCCCGTAACCCTTGTGAGACGACCCATTGGGCTGGCGGTTACTGCAACTACCCCCAGTAGGAGCGCCCAAACCAACCACGGCTACGACCTGGGCCGGGCCTTGACCTATGCTTTAGTATGGTGACAAACGAGGGGATTTTTTTAACCCCAGCCTGAAATTCGCTCCCACGGGGAGTCAAACCCAAGACCTGAGGAGTGCTACTGAGACCATCTAACCAATTCAGCTAGAGGCCCTTTCGCAATTCTGATATTAGATTTGCATAAACTTGAAGTGAACAGATTCTGTGTAGAATCATGGGATTGAAAAACTTTCCGAATCAAACTTCAATTACTCCCCGACATAAACTCCGATTGAAGTGTTTTTTATGTCTGCAGAAAGATCTCAAAGTCCTCTACAACTTTTGTAAAGGTTTAATATTTGTTTGAGGCCACTAATACCACGAAAAATTGACATGAATGATAGCTGCGTAGATTGACGACTTGCTGAAAATAGTAACAAGGGTAAAACCGTAACCCTAGTCTTATCAGTGACGAGCTCCACAACACGCATGATTTAAAACATCTAAAAACAAAGGAAAACACATTCTATAGATGGGGCCCGCCTCACCTAGGATTTCTTCTTGGAAACAGCAAGGACAACGGTGAAAATGATGTTCCCAACAATGATTCCTATCGCCGACGTGACGGTAGCCCCGTTGCCACAAAACTACACCACACATGGGGCACGATGATGAACAGCGAGGAAAGGCTGCAATTCAGAGAAAATCGAAGATGGGAAAGAAGGACCAAACAATTTTTTGGGGAGAAAACGACGGCGATTGACAACGAGAAGCCCTAATTTTCCCTCTCTTCTCCTTTCCTTTCTCTCATTTCTCTTTTTATACACGGCAGAGGGTGGCAGCGCAAGGAGGAGAGAAACATAGAGGTATAGGGTTTGGAATAGGAGAGGGGTTGGCCACACAAAAATGATCCAAGTCCATCACTACGGCCCAATAGGAATAGGAGACGGTTACTATAGCTCGTGAGTACTGTAGCAGACCCCTAAAATACCATCAGGTGTAATTTTGCGATCCAAACTCCAACTAAGATAGTAGTAAAATGGAATACACTCGACGAGCTCTACGCATCTATAAACTCAGATTATTCATCGGGCCATTGGATCAAAAAGTCAATTTTTAATTATCAACTTTACTTCTTCTAACATACAAAACGCATTTGATTCTTTTATGCATACAAGGTGTTACAACAACTCTGTAATCGTTGAATGTATATTTCCATCATGTGGATATAGTAGGCTGAGTTTATAATTTATTTAAATATAGAGGGATTAGTAGGGGGGCTACGCCCCTAGATTATGTAATAATTAGATGTATTCAGTTCTAGTGGGCATTATTTCGCTTGATGTTCTTGGTTTCTTTATTTCATCTTTTCTTAGCAAGGAATGTTTTATTATCTTCTAGTGCTTGCTTCCATTCCTGGCATGGCCGCGCACGCCGTGTAGGGCCGGTGCGAGGGCCTGAGCTTTTGTTAACAGGTCGATCTTACCTCTTGGCTTCCTCTTCTCTCCGTCTCGTTGCTGGATTTTCTTGCGTTCGCTCCTCCATCGTTCCTCATCTGCCGCCTAGGTGAGCCACCTACCTCCGCTCTTGGCTCAATCCACCTCCAGTCGCCGCCGCCACCGCCATCGCCACCGCCAGTGGTGGAGCCAGCAAGGGGGCTAGGGGGGCTCTAGCCCCCCCTCCCTACTAGTGCACAACACATAGCGCCCCCTTGTAATTTCTTACCGAGGAAGAAGGAGAGGAACAAGAAATGGGGCTATGGCCCGTTCGAAAATTACGGTTCAACTTTCTTAACCCTGGTATTAGCGGGAGGAATTTGATACCATGGTTCAACTCTCTTTCTTTCTTTCTTTCTCTCTCAAATTTAGCGCCAACATATTATTCAACGGTCTTATCACTGGGCAGCGGATTTTTTTGTTTACTGGTAGAGTAAACCCGGCGTGCGCATTTAACACTCTCCCAACATTTCATTTTGCTATATTCCATGTCAGACGATCATGGCGATCTGGACTCCGAATAGTCATAGCCGCTTCTGCATAGTGACTACTGCAATCGCTTAACTACGCCAAAACCAGTAGAAGAGAAAATCTCTTTGTCCCAACAGAGAAATAAATGTCAGAACAAAGAGATTAGTATGGAATTTATCTATATATACTATAAGGATCTAGTAGAATTGAAACTTTTGTTATCTGAAAAAACTCCTGCACCCCTCACAAAGTCCCCACCTATCATGCCTTCCGTGGACCCAGAAATTACATAATAAAAAAATTATATTGAAAATGGGTGAGTCCCAACTCCTTCTAGTTTTGTTTAGTTACCGCGGCTGAGGTTACCCACCCATATACCCACAAAAAATCATATGCCTTGCTTGTCTGACTTGATGGCACATTGGATGATCACTGGCGTCACCACTTGAGTGTGATGCAGAATAATTACGTAGCCTCCTTCAACTGCGAAGACATCGACATCATCCACCTCAGGAAGAGCTACGAGTGAAAGAACAAATTATGCTATCATGTTTTCGCATGCCCTAATAAACTGATAAGATGATCACTGGGAACCACCACACTTAAATGAAGTGGTCACTGATCGAATGTTATTTAGCAACCACGTGTGTGCGGTCTGGCCGTGGCCGGCTCCAACCTGGCCACGCCTAGCTGTTGCCGGGTGATCATTGGGTGCCGTTGTTGGCTGTGGACTAGTTGTGCCCTGCGTTAGGGTTTCCAGTTGCGTGCACCGATCCCGATAGGGTTCTATCCTAGCCTCGCGTTAGGGTTTCCTTCACCAATCCGTCAGACATGGAGGACAAGGTCATATCAAATATCATTCTTATTAACATTAAGGTGTTTTAATTTTCTAGACATATATCGCACACATTGGGGCTGATTTTTTTCTGTTGCAGAAACATCGTTGAATTTCGGCAGACCATTGACATATGTCATATTGGTTGAATTATATTGGTTTAATTGTAGGGCAGTGTACTCTTATACCAATTGGTTGTTCTGCAAAGTCTACCGTCGTATTTGCTAACGCAAACTCTGTTTACCAGAAGTGTTTCTAAAGGTTGGTGTTCACACGACTTGCAAAATGAAGTATAATATTGTTTTGGGTTGTATAAATTATATTTGCAGGAAGCCTTGGTAATTTTGATTCTAGATTGTGGGAGCTAGATGACCCACAATTTGGAGCTGCATGTAATTATGCTTATCCACTCATGGGAGTAAACTCGATGTGTAGTACTTTGTGAAACACCACTGGTATGTATTGTTTACCAGAGGAGAACTTGGAATGTTTGGAGCCAGAAGAGTGCGACATTTTTGAAGATGATGAAGCCAGGGTGTACAACAAAAAAAAATATTCATTTCTTTTTTAATGTGTGCTACTTGATATTCCAATGGATAAAACTTTCAAACTCAGATATATATTTTTTATGCTATGTGTGATTTATTTTATATATGTGCATGTGCAAATGGTGTGATACGTTGAAGCATTGAAGCTTAGATACTACTGTACAATGATGCATGCATTATATGTAGCGATCTATGCACATTGCTATGACATGTTCATTTAGCATATTAATTAATTAAAGTTTATAACTTTCATAGAGGCCACGTGCGAATTTGATAGATATCATAGATTTTATATTGTATCGATGCACGTTATATTGCTCGTTACAGACTTCATAATTGTTCAGAAATTTCCAGATTGAGACGTTGATATGCATAATGATTGGTTGTTTCCATCAAAACATATTTTATGCCCTCAGTATATATTACTATTTACATACACCATAATTAGACCTGTACTGCAACACGTGTGTATAAAGAATACCGCTTAATTTTATGCCAATTATTCTATTTTTGTAAGATATAAGAGGAATTTTCTTCATTGCGGTGGTCGAACATATACCAGAACTAGCAAAGGCACATATGCGCACGCACATGTATAAAATAAATCAAATATATAACATGTAAAATATAGTTAATTTTGAGGCTTTCTAGTTGGTTGCACGTGCGCACGCACGTATGTATATAAAGCTTTAGGTATTCTCAAATTTAGAGGCACATCATTTCAAGTTAGTTGGTCTTTATTTATATGGAGAAAAACTCTTCATTCTATTGTCTATTAGCAATACGGGATTATTGTGTGCACGTGTGGGGAGGTAGGGGCCCACCTGGCCGGAGGTGGGTACGCGCGGGCGGGTACAAAACGCTGGGTGAAAAATGTTTTACGGAGAATGAACTAAAAGTGTCTGGAACATGCAATTTTTTCTAGCGTTTTTTTATTCTTCGCTCCCACCAAAGCCCGACAGGTGGGTCCTCTGTGAGAGGGT
>OAMR01000024.1:1900192-1913080 GCA_900205405.1 Echinochloa crus-galli | reverse complement strand
CGGGTACAAAATGCTGGGTGAAAAAAGTTTTACGGAGAATGAACTAAAAGCGTCTGGAATATGCAATTTTTTCTAGCGTCTTTTGTTCTTCCCTCCCACCAAAACCCGACAGGTGGGTCCTCTGTGAGAGGGTGGGGGTGGGTTTTTTGGTACAAAGTGTTTTCAATTCTCTAGGATACTTTTAGTATAGATAGATGTAATCATAATATATTTATTGTCTTCATTGAGATGATTACTCCAACCTTCTGCCACATGAATATACCCTTCTACGTCAGCACATGGTGTCTAATCCCGCCATCCACCACCAGTTGATCTACACAATGAAATGATTGTCTAAGTTTCGTTTTGTCCATCAACATTATCTTTATATCGTGTCCTATGATGCTTGCATTTCAAATACTTGGTTCTCAAACATTATTATGTGTTTATATACTCTATTTATTTTTAGTTGCAAAAAATAAATACTTGTATTATTACGTTTTATCATCTCAGTTATTGCGAAATGGATAGAGCTTGTTAGTACTATTTTTCAAAACACGTGCGTGTCCACACGTACACTCTACTAGTAGAGAGAAAAACAGCAAGAAAATAAGGATGGGTGGGTGGAGGCTTCACCTGGTGCGCATGTACTAAACTTAATATTAAAGTAGTTAATTATATTAATATTAACTAGACTATTAAAATTAAAGTAGTTAATTATATTAATATTAACTAGACTATTAAAATTAAAGTAGTTAATTAGACTAATGTTAACTAAACTTAATGTTTATGTAAGGTTAGTAATATTAAGACTATTACCATTATTCATTAGTTAATAACTTTATATAGTAAATATATTACTAGTAATATTAAAAAAATATCATCAATCATTAGTCACATAGATAACTTTTGAATAGTTTCAATGGTGTGTTATTGGCTTATTGCTAGTAGTGTTAAAATTGGTACTGTTAATCATTAGTCATATAGATAACTTTTGAATAATTTCATTAATGTACTATCATTAATAATATAACAATTAATATCATTTGACATTAGCTGTGAAGATAGATTTTCGATAGCATCAAGGTACTATATTCTATACATATGGATATTAGATAGAGAAAAACAATAAAGAAGCAAATTCAAATATATTTATTTTACTATATTAAAACTAGATACAAGTACGAATATCCATACTCATGTTTTAAACAGATGCGGATTTGAAGAATTCGGATATCTATTTTGACATTTCCACCCCATAAGAGATACCAGCAAAACCTGGCCATCCCCTTGAGCCAAAAAGGATAGGTGGAGGAGGTAGGGAATGGCGTTCATAGCGCTGTGCCCAGACCGAGTTTGTGCACCTGCAGAGACGCCCACGTGGGTCGAGACTGGCACCAAAGCTCAGCATCACGGGATGGTGATGTGGCACTACAGCGGCCCGGCCGAACACGAACAGTGCCGGGACCAGCCACCTGCTCCATGCGGCCTCCACGATCAAAGCTCACAGTTTTCATCAGCTTGTGTTGGCATGTAAATAGGTGGCTGGTCCCGGCGATTGAGTTTTGACAAGATTTGATCAGTTTATGTTTTATATAGGGTAGGCTCTCTGTTACATGGAAGCGGTGCTCTCCGTGGTTGTTAAACACGAAGATACTTTAACTTGGACATGCTGGCAAACACATGCATTGACGACGTTAACTATTTTGCACACGCCAAGGCATCTTTAACCCATGCACATTACGGACGAACTGTTGTGTACATCTGCAGGGACTAAAACTAGGACTTATGGGAAATTATATCGACAAATTAAATAGGGAGGCAAAACTAGAGTTCTTAGAAATTTAAAATTTCCTTCATTTTGTCATATAGGAGCCATTTTAAACAAATATCTCTTCTTTCTCTCCCACAGTCCCACTAGATCGAGTTCCCCTGTATCTCAACCTCCTATACTGACCATGACCTATGACCATGGCATCTATAAGAAGAATATGTGTTTACTCAGAAAACCAACCCCAGTGTAACATCATCTAGAACCTAGATATATTGAATAACCATCATTGCAATTATCAGACATCTCGCGGTCTCGCCTCAACGACTTCTTGAGCAGTGTTGCCAACATAGATCGTTCACTTGCCTGCTTGATGGTACGGTGTCTCATATTCTCATATCTACAGGAAGATTAAATTAGAGCTGAAAACCCTATCTTCTGCCTTCAACGCCTGAAAACCCAAGTAACAACTCTGAGAAAAGAGTGCAAGTGATTGAGAACACCTAAACTGATTTTAGTAAAGACTAAGAACTTAATTATCGTTACTTCTTCATTCCAGTTGGTGCATACGGAAAGGGAGAGAAGCAAGAACATCTGCACCAACAGTCCGCATAGGAGTCCACACCAGAGCCCCTATTGAGAGTTGAAGCCAGGGTTAAATTTCATTCGAAGCCCTTCAATCTCTTATCCTCTAGGAAATTAACGAAGAAGTGAGATTCAATTACCATTGCTCCAAGATGGCATACAAAGGCGAAAAAGAATGCTGCTGGGATACCAGCAATGTAATATGGACACCAAGCTTTTGCTGGCCACAGCCCCTAATAACACCTACAAATCAACTGGTGTCATGAGCCATGTGTTACTATTGTTCTGAAACTTCAATACAGAGGCTATATGTCCAGTGCTGCTCAGTAAATACTCCCTCTATTTTCAAATATTTGATGTTACGGACAAACTAATCACTTTATATATTTAAAAACCTATAGAAAGAACAATATCTATGATATCGAATTGTCTTCGATTGCCTTATTTACCTGAAAGAACTCCCTGCATTCCATTAAACAATATGGACACTGCAAGAACCGGCACTATTCTAGCAGTGTATTTGACCAATTCATCGTCGTTGCTATATGCGTACCCCAAAATATTCCGTGACAACACCATGACAATCCCTTCAGACAGGCAGACTGAGAATGCCAAAAAGATGACCACCTGTGTAGCCAAGCGGGCAGCCATAGGCCGCCGTGCACCAAGCTCATTCGAAACACGTGTGCTGGATAGAAGCCCGAGACAAAAATGAAATATCATAAAGAGAGTGCTATTGTCGCCAGTAATATACTAAAATGCATTTTCAATGGCAATAATCAGTGCCATCCTTTGGATTATGAGCATGGCATGTGTGATGTGTTAGGCTTACTGACCTTATGCAGGGCCGGGCCGGCAAAATCCGGGGCCCTGTGCCAAAATTTAAAATGGGCCTTATCGATATAAAAAATGTAAAACTTTACTAGCAGTCGAGGCGGCGTGATCAAATGGCTAGTGATACGGACACATAGCACCACAATAACGATGACACTAGCCTGAAGCTTAGCCCTCGTGCACTCATAGCCTAACCCTATAGTGCGTAAGGCATCTAATATTCTAATTTCGGTCTACAAGAAAGACATCGTAAAGTAGAGAACACAATGATATGTAGATGGTGGAGTTGGTGCCCTCATGACCCCGTACCAAAAGGTAGACAAATAGATGATATCTAAGAAAACGCCAAAAATCCTGCTTAACTACAAAGACAATCACCTAACGGGAGATATTTATAGGAGCGATGTGACAACGTAGGCGAGGTGCCTTAGTCCTGGTCACCGACTCATGGTCGCCCTAGCCAAAATCACAAAACATTGATAAGATTCAGAAATGAAGGACAATCTAAGATGATCTGGCTCGAGAAAATACTTAATGTAATAATTCATAGTACATTAGACTGTTAAAATTATGCCATAGATTAAACTGTTAAAATTATATTCAATCTAGAGCTAATTTAATAGCTATAAAAGAAACAAAACATTGCAAAAGAAACAAAATATGGGGCCATTGAAAAATGGGGGCCCTGTGCGCTTGCACCGGCCGCACACCCTCCCGCCCGGGCCTGACCTTATGGAAGCTCCAAGTCCAATCAGGGGCATAACAGCAAAGGTGATAGTGTGCAAGCTACAAGAATCCCAGCAGTGAGAATTGTTTGGATCAGACAACAACAGCAAGGTAAATGGTACAAAAAGCATGTGCAGATTTTCACCAGATGGACAACACGGCAGTCTCGAGCTTGGGATTAGGCAGGAAACCAGAGAGCAGCACGAGGAGCTCAAAAGGACCACCACTCTACGCTGCAGATGTGTTTGAGCAGAGGCATAAATCTCACTGTAAACTGCATCCGGTTGAACAAACAATAAAAAAGGTTCAGTCGTACCACGGAATTGAACGGTACTCACCAGAGCATGAGAGCAGACGGCACGGCAAGCTTCAAGAACCCGGGGATGCCGCAGAACGCCTCACTTGAGAACCCCTGCCAGGTGGTCTTGCACGACGGCGAGAGATTGATGTAGAGCGCCAAGAAGAACAAGTTCACCAGGTAGGAGACGGCGTTGCCCAAAGCTGAAGCCGGTGACGGTGGCGATGGAGTTCCACTTGGTGTTGTGGATATTGTAGCTGCTCGGTTTTGCACAAGTATTAAGCTTTTTGAGACCTGGTCTTGTTACTGGATCCACTACTCCACTATTCTTTTTTTTCTGATAATGAAGCAATGATAAATTAAAAGGCACCAATAACAAAAGAGGTCAAGCTTTGTATAGTTGCTTGGGGACCACACCAAAGGGTCAATGGAAGGGACAACTAGAGACAGAGATGAGGTTATGCCACTAACGAGTATAATATGTAACATTCTCTCCCTGAAAGATTTCCGGCCAACCCCTCCGCCCGTCTCCTTGCCCGCGCCGGCGCGTCGTCGCCCTCCGTCTGGCCCCTCCGCACGTGTCCTTCCCCGCGCCGTCGCCCTCCGCATCCCCTGCCGCCGCCTCGCACCCACCCCTCCACCCACTCCTGCGCCCGCATCGGCCCTCATCCCCTCTTTCTTCGATCTCCCCCGGCCTCGCCCGCTCCGCCGGTCTCCCCTGCCCTCCGCCGTCCCCTCCCACCCCTGCTCTATCCGCGCGGGACGACCACGACCGCAGGCCGCCGGCTCCCCGCGGCGCCACCCGTCCCTTCCCCTCCTCTTTGCTCCCCTGCTTTACCCGCGCGGGACGGGACGACACGGCCGACGACTGCCCATGCCGGCGGCGGAGGAGAAGAAGGGCAGCGGCGACGGCCGGCCTCCGCGCGTGATCTCCGTCTCAGCGCGCGGGCGCCGCGGCCGAGCGGCAAGAGAGGGCGGCTGACGGCCGGGGGCGCGTTCATCGTCGTCGACGGCCTCCGGCGGCACATCCCCGCGGCCTCGCGACGGCGGACGGCCGCGCAGGCGGCAGCGGCCGTCTTAGCGTCGGCTCCCGCGGTGGGAGGTGACGGCTCCTCTTGCGGCCGTGCGCGGGTCCAGGCAGGCGGCGGCGGCTCCTTCCGCGCCCGCGCGCGGGTCGAGGCGGGCTGCGGCGGCTCCTCGCGCGGGCCCCCTCCCCTTCCCCACTGGCCTCTCTCATCTGCATCTCCCCTCCGTCCTCCCGGCTCCATCCCCTCTCCTCCGCACGCGCTCATGGAGGGCCCATGCCCCCTGGCGAGCGCCGGCGGCGGCGGGTCTGTACGAGGGACCTCCGCCCGTGGTTCAGCCTCAGGTGCGTCAGTGTCCACCATTCCTCGGTTCCAGCCCTCTTCAGCTTCTTCTGTAAGGTATAGCTTGCTTGCTCTTCCCTGCGTTCGACTCCTTGCTCGTGCAAGCGTTGGTCATGTCCGCCACTGCCCTGTGGCCTCCTTTGTTGCCTCTCCCTTCAATGCTGCTCCATGTTGTGTTAGGGTTCCGCCATTGCCGTGGATGAACTTGGCATGCGAGTTTGTGATTTCAAGATTCATCTGTTTGGGTATGAATCTTGCCGTACTGCGTATTTGAGGACTTCAATAGCAAGCCGATTGAGATCTATGCTGACTAATATGTCATATGGATTCTGATTCTGCATGAACATGCATAGACCTGTCTACGCAACGCATTTCAAACCATGCTGAGTAGCATTGTGCCATGCGCAGATTAAAATATGTAGCTTGCCAATTCAATGGTGCAGGTGCCTGACAGTAATTCTGTACAGTGAATTTTATTTTCATATCTTTTATCTATCTTCTGCTCTTATTTTAATAGTATCTTTTTTCCTTCTATTTGCAGGATCAGATTTCTCACTGCAAACCATTTTAACTACAAAGTGCAGACTACTTTCACATTTGATTTCCCTTCTGATCTTACCTCAAATTGCTTCTTCAAACGTACATGTAATTATGCATAACAAATGGAACTACATCAGTGGACTACCAGTCTACCAGAGAAAATTGGTTACTAAAGCAAAGGTAAACATGATTAGGCTAACAATTTAATTATAGAGTAATGTACAACAGTTTGGTCCATTTTCTATCTCCCAACTACAAATACACGATTCCTGTCAATCTCAAAAAAAAAACCTGTTCTGTGGTACCCATGGTTGCATGAGTTCTGATCAGTGGATTCAGATAACTACATGTTATAACATGTGATTGGTAGGTTCTTTCTAAATTGGTTTCTACTGCAACAATCTTTACAGAGTTCATAATTATAAAGCTGTTTCATCAGTCAACTAGCCTTTTGCCTTTTACTAACAACATGACAACAACCCCAAAAAAATGCATCTTTGCCTGCATAGAAAAGTCTATGCCTATTCAAGTAAGCCCGATCTGAAAGTTTCAAAATTGCCCATGTATTTACATGTTCTGTTCTTTTGGTCATGGTTAAATTTGATGAAAACGCTGTGTGTTTTGTAGCAATTATATATCTTTATAAGATAACTATATAGCTCTGTATGCATGACAACTTAAATGGGTTCACAGCCCGGCAAGAATTAGAAAGATAATATTATAGCTTAGTTTGTTTTTTATGTTCATAGGAACCAATTGATGAGGCTAATTAACCGATCTTTGGTTTTATTTCCCTCTTAGTAGCTACTGCTACTACAATAAACCTCAGCTCAGTTCCTTATGACCAATATTTTCATGTACCTGGTCATGTTTTAATAGTCAACTTCAGTTGTATATCATCTTTTCGTTCCCTTTTTCAGCATTCCAAGTCACCACAGCCGCTCTGTCTGCCCATTCTTCCTCATCCCTGTCCGCCCAGCAGCGCTGTGCCAGCCATCATCAGACATGACCACCCAGTCAACCCAGCTGACTTTCCCGACTGGCATGCCAAGCATACTACGCAAGACCTCAGGTATTCTGGTATGCATTTTTCTTCCCTTTTACTTTCCATATTTCTTGAGTATGTGGCCACTGCACGCAGCATTAACTCTTTTGGTCTACTGCTGACACGCCTGCAGATGCAACGCGACTGGTTCTGCTACAACAATAGGGTTGTTTTGCCTTTTTTTGGAGCATGGGTGCAACGGTTCAACAATTAAACATAGGAAAGTGAACTGAACAACTGACATCTTAACTTCCATTCTTTCTTATTTCTGTGCCTAATAGAAATAGGCAATCTAGGATATTATGGTTTTCCTCAGGTTGGAAGAAGGGTGGAGACGCTTGCATTTGTGTCGAGATGCTTAATGTCATGGAGATGCTTTCATACCACTGTTCTACTTTTGAATCATGTCTGTCATTCCAGTTCATGTGGGTATTTCAAACCGGAGATAACATCAAAAGGTGGAGTCCTGCTTTAAGTTCTTTAAGTTCACTCACGTTTTACGAAAAGTCCTTAGTGTTATTTTCCAAAAGCCCATCCTATTTCTTAATACTACTTTCCAAAGGTCCATCTTATTTTAGACTATTCAGACTGTCCTTAAAACCAATCAACTATATGTGCCAGATTTTGTTGTGAACTCATATATCCTCTGTCAATTACAGAGCCACACACTAATTGCAGTACAGGCAATTCATGGGTCTTCTATTGAAGTATTGAATCCCAATGTGGTAAGTAAACGACACAATAATCAGTCCTTATACAATTTATTGTATGTTTAATTATCATTAGCTGTTTCATGACTTCACCTCATTTGGACAATAAGGTGACAGTCCATCTCCTTCAGGCCAGATGTAGAATACTATTACAGAGGACAATGGGTCCATTCACCTTTTACATTGGTAATTTTTTACACTACTCTTGAAGCTCGACCTTCAAAGTGTAAATCTATAAGATCTGAAACAAAATCCATATCCGACACTACTTCGTAGAGCCAACACGGGCGCGGCGAAGCGCGCGAGCCTTCCTAGTAGCTTGCATCTGAAGTTGACGTGAGGTCTCCATGGCTGAGGTAGTCACCTGGAAGAGGCTAGCATGTTAACGATGATATGTATCTGCAACAATGGGTAGAGAGAGAGAAAGTTGAGTTGTGTATCAAATTCATTTCTTATATTGTACTAACAAATTGTTGCAGATATGTATCGATCGCTCCAGGTTCATTGGAACATAGACAACCAAACAGGACCAGGCAGATATTTGTTTCGCGCATTCAATCTGCCAGTATTCATTGTAAATAGTGATCATATCCACGGGGAAGAGAAGGAACCTATATGAATCACCCATACTTTCCTAACCTCGCCGTACCAGTATCGCGTATCGGTGATACATAGGAAGGAACTCATCATCGGCTGCTAGTTCGACGCTGCCGCTAGATCCAATCGTGAATGGCGCAGCAACGCCAAATCCATATGTCGCCATTGCCAGGTGGTATGCGCAGGCGAGGATGGCGGCATAGGCGGAGAGGCAAGGAGCTATGGTGGGTGCGAGGTGGCGGCGCATGGCGTGAGTGCGTGACAGACTGGTAGAGCCAGCAGTGTGCCCAGCCCAGGTAGAAGAGAGATTTGGGGGTGAGGGGGATGCTGGGCTGGGAGTTGGGCCGATCAAAGCAAAATGGGAAGAGTTAGGGTGGGAGTTAATGCATGGGAATCCGGTTAAGTTGGGCCAAGAGAGGGAAGGAAAGCTACATAATTTTTAATGTTGGAACCCTAAAAAAAATTAATGTTAGAGATTCGTGCAGTCAATGTGGACCGTAGGATCTCCTTCGTCTTCCTCCTGAAGTTTTGCTCGAATGTCGCCGTGAGGGTGAAGAGGTGGGAGGCGGGCAAGAGCAGCGATCATGGGTGGTGGTTGAGGTCACTAGCCGCGGCGACGACGGTTAGATCTTCGGGGTTTCTGGGGGCGAACATGTCCACGACCACCGGCCTTAGAGAAGAAAGGGGTGGGGACGGCAGAGGACCAACGATGGTGGTGGTTCGGTCTTTGGCGGAGGCCAAGTAGCGCTCGGCCAACCGTGGGCTGGACAACCGGTGGGCGATGGCGGCGATGACCATCAAGATAGGAAGGGTGGTGATGGACTGTGAGCGGGTTGCGCCGCAGCCTCCGGTACGAGGAAAAAGATGGCCGCTAATGGGCTGTCATGGAGGAGATTCCAGCACAGAGGAGATAGAGCTTGAGAGGATTATTGATAATAGTTGTTTTTTCTCTTGGCTTGGCCTAAGGTTTGCCATCCGGCCGTGTTGGGGGGCCTAGGTCTGATAGATTTTCACATGTTTGGGATGGCCTTGAGGATGCGCTGGTTGTGGTTGCAAAGGACTGATGAAAGCAGACCATGGGTTGAGCTGACAGACAAGGCCGATCCAAAATTACTAGCAATGTTTGAGGCGTCTCTCTCTGTCCAGATTGGGAACGGCAAGAAGGGCAGATTTTGGACTGATCGTTGGCTTAACAGTAACTCAATAAAGAGTTGGCTCCCTGTTTATTTCAGGCTGTCAAACCTCGCACTCAGAACTCAAGGTCGGTCTATGATGGACTGACCAACCGTCGTTGGATCAGAGATATCTCGGGGGCTCTAACAGTCCAGGTAATCACGGAATTCATTTCCATCTAGAATATGCTGCAGGATATACAGCTAAATGAGGAAGAGGACACCTTTATTTGGAAATGGACCACTGATAAACAATTCACAACAGCTTCAGCATACCAGGCATTTTTTATTGGTCAGCAAGCACTAGCAGGGGCGAAGGAATTATGCAAAACCAGAGCACCACCAAAAAGCAAACACTTCATCTGGGAGGTCTTGCATGATAGATGCTGGACGGCGGCGCGAAGAAAAAAGCGAGGGTTGCAAACAATCTGACATTTGCTCTTTCTGCTTACAAGAACCGGAGACAATATCACACCTGCTCATTGGCTGCTCCTACAGCAAAGTCACCTGGTTTTCTTTTCTACAGAAGGTCGGATGGGGAAACCTTTCCCCAAATGGGCAGGGGACCGTGTTTGCAGATTGGTGGAAAACATCTAGAAAACGGCTCTTTAAACCCTCGCGCAAACCCTTCGATTCCCTTGTAGTCCTCATCTCGTGGATGCTTTGGAAGGAGAGGAATCGTCGAGTGTTTGAGCAGCTCAACAAAACCAAGCAATTTTAATTAGTTTTGGACCCAACATTAATATATAATCAACTTAATACTTAGATATGCCTAAAATTATTAGCCCGTGCGAGAGCACGGGTTGATGGACTAGTCGTGTATAATTAGAATGCAAATAAAGACATGTTTTCTTACATGAACGTTCCACTGCACATAGGTCTATATATTATCGTGTTGACAAAATGTCACACCCGGTTTTCCAAACGAAACCAAGTGCATCTCATATGTGCGCCAGGATCATGTTCCACACATATGATAGACCAAAGAGTGTAATATTAAACAAAACAGTATTCAACTACAAGAGGTTTATCACAATATTCTTATATTGTTGCAGATATGTATCGATCGCTCCAGGTTCATTGGAACATAGACAACCAAACAGGACCAGGCAGATATTTGTTTCGCGCATTCAATCTGCCAGTATTCATTGTAAATAGTGATCATATCCACGGGGAAGAGAAGGAACCTATATGAATCACCCATACTTTCCTAACCTCGCCGTACCAGTATCGCGTATCGGTGATACATAGGAAGGAACTCATCATCGGCTGCTAGTTCGACGCTGCCGCTAGATCCAATCGTGAATGGCGCAGCAACGCCAAATCCATATGTCGCCATTGCCAGGTGGTATGCGCAGGCGAGGATGGCGGCATAGGCGGAGAGGCAAGGAGCTATGGTGGGTGCGAGGTGGCGGCGCATGGCGTGAGTGCGTGACAGACTGGTAGAGCCAGCAGTGTGCCCAGCCCAGGTAGAAGAGAGATTTGGGGGTGAGGGGGATGCTGGGCTGGGAGTTGGGCCGATCAAAGCAAAATGGGAAGAGTTAGGGTGGGAGTTAATGCATGGGAATCCGGTTAAGTTGGGCCAAGAGAGGGAAGGAAAGCTACATAATTTTTAATGTTGGAACCCTAAAAAAAATTAATGTTAGAGATTCGTGCAGTCAATGTGGACCGTAGGATCTCCTTCGTCTTCCTCCTGAAGTTTTGCTCGAATGTCGCCGTGAGGGTGAAGAGGTGGGAGGCGGGCAAGAGCAGCGATCATGGGTGGTGGTTGAGGTCACTAGCCGCGGCGACGACGGTTAGATCTTCGGGGTTTCTGGGGGCGAACATGTCCACGACCACCGGCCTTAGAGAAGAAAGGGGTGGGGACGGCAGAGGACCAACGATGGTGGTGGTTCGGTCTTTGGCGGAGGCCAAGTAGCGCTCGGCCAACCGTGGGCTGGACAACCGGTGGGCGATGGCGGCGATGACCATCAAGATAGGAAGGGTGGTGATGGACTGTGAGCGGGTTGCGCCGCAGCCTCCGGTACGAGGAAAAAGATGGCCGCTAATGGGCTGTCATGGAGGAGATTCCAGCACAGAGGAGATAGAGCTTGAGAGGATTATTGATAATAGTTGTTTTTTCTCTTGGCTTGGCCTAAGGTTTGCCATCCGGCCGTGTTGGGGGGCCTAGGTCTGATAGATTTTCACATGTTTGGGATGGCCTTGAGGATGCGCTGGTTGTGGTTGCAAAGGACTGATGAAAGCAGACCATGGGTTGAGCTGACAGACAAGGCCGATCCAAAATTACTAGCAATGTTTGAGGCGTCTCTCTCTGTCCAGATTGGGAACGGCAAGAAGGGCAGATTTTGGACTGATCGTTGGCTTAACAGTAACTCAATAAAGAGTTGGCTCCCTGTTTATTTCAGGCTGTCAAACCTCGCACTCAGAACTCAAGGTCGGTCTATGATGGACTGACCAACCGTCGTTGGATCAGAGATATCTCGGGGGCTCTAACAGTCCAGGTAATCACGGAATTCATTTCCATCTAGAATATGCTGCAGGATATACAGCTAAATGAGGAAGAGGACACCTTTATTTGGAAATGGACCACTGATAAACAATTCACAACAGCTTCAGCATACCAGGCATTTTTTATTGGTCAGCAAGCACTAGCAGGGGCGAAGGAATTATGCAAAACCAGAGCACCACCAAAAAGCAAACACTTCATCTGGGAGGTCTTGCATGATAGATGCTGGACGGCGGCGCGAAGAAAAAAGCGAGGGTTGCAAACAATCTGACATTTGCTCTTTCTGCTTACAAGAACCGGAGACAATATCACACCTGCTCATTGGCTGCTCCTACAGCAAAGTCACCTGGTTTTCTTTTCTACAGAAGGTCGGATGGGGAAACCTTTCCCCAAATGGGCAGGGGACCGTGTTTGCAGATTGGTGGAAAACATCTAGAAAACGGCTCTTTAAACCCTCGCGCAAACCCTTCGATTCCCTTGTAGTCCTCATCTCGTGGATGCTTTGGAAGGAGAGGAATCGTCGAGTGTTTGAGCAGCTCAACAAAACCAAGCAATTTTAATTAGTTTTGGACCCAACATTAATATATAATCAACTTAATACTTAGATATGCCTAAAATTATTAGCCCGTGCGAGAGCACGGGTTGATGGACTAGTCGTGTATAATTAGAATGCAAATAAAGACATGTTTTCTTACATGAACGTTCCACTGCACATAGGTCTATATATTATCGTGTTGACAAAATGTCACACCCGGTTT
>OAMR01000024.1:1856670-1898635 GCA_900205405.1 Echinochloa crus-galli | reverse complement strand
GGGAGGGAGCGAGTGGGCCGGCCGGGGAATTGGGCCGCGCGCGGAGGGAGGGGGGAGCTGGGCCGAAGAATAGAGAGGGAGAGAAAAAGAGATTGAGGGAGAGTTGAGGGGTGACTTCTGGACTTTTTCATGATTTTGAAAATCACACACCAATCAAACAAAATACATGCAAACCAAATATGATGCACACGCATTTATTGTCCTAAGATTATTTAAATGATGTTTAAATATTTTTGGGCTCAATTTATTTGAAAAATTTAATTAAGTCCTTAGAAAAATAAATTAAACCAAGTTGCTATGATTTAAATGTGATGGAATTTTAGGGTGTTACAAATCCTACCCCCCTTAAAGAGAATCTCGTCCCGAGATTCAGGAAGATTCGGAGAACAGCTGAGGGAATTCTTCCATAAGTTCTTCTTCTCTTTCCCAAGTGGCCTCATTTTCTGAGTGATTGCTCCATTGAACTTTGCACATTTTTATTACCTTGCTTCGTGTGACCCTCTGTGACTTGTCTAAGATTTTGATAGGATATTCCTTATAAGTCAAGTCATCCTTTACTTCTAAATCCTCCAGTGGTAAGTGCTCCACTCTAATCTCATTTGAGCACTTCTTCAGCTGTGATACATGGAAGACATCATGAACTCCTGACAATCGAGCCGGTAATTCCAATCTATATGCTACTTCTCCTTTTCTTTCCAATATTTTGAAAGGTCCGATGAAACGAGGTGATAGCTTCCCTCTGACATTAAATCTTCGTAATCCTCTGATAGGTGATACTCTGAGATAGGCATAATCTCCTTCCTCGAATACCACTTCTCTTCTCTTAGGATCAGCGTAACTCTTTTGGCGTGACTGTGCGGTTTTAAGATTCTCTCGAATTATTTCGACTTGTCTTTCCGCTTCCTTTATAATTTCCGGTCCGAAGAGTTGACTTTCACCCGTTTGATTCCAGTACAAGGGTGTTCTGCATTTTCTTCCGTACAAGGCTTCAAACGGTGCCATTTTGAGACTAGATTGATAGCTGTTGTTGTAAGCAAACTCCGCATATGGTAAACTTTTGTCCCAACTAACTCCATGCTTTAAAGCACAAGCCCTTAACATATCTTCCAATATCTGATTCGTCCTTTCAGTCTGACCATCAGTCTGTGGATGGTATGCCGAACTGAAATTCAATTTCGTATCCAGCGACTCATGTAGCTTCTTCCAAAAACGTGATGTAAACTGGGTGCCTCGATCTGACACTATCTTTTTAGGAACTCCATGCAAACACACAATTCGTGACATGTACAACTCTGCTAGCCTGGCTCCTGAGTAAGTAGTTTTAACTGGTATAAAATGAGCAACTTTGGTTAACCTGTCCACGATAACCCATATGGAATCATAACCATCACGTGTACGAGGTAAACCTACTATGAAATCCATACCAATTTCTTCCCACTTCCATTCAGGTACTTTTAATGGTTGCAGCAATCCTGCAGGTCTTTGATGTTCTGCTTTTACCCTTTGGCATATATCACACAAAGCGACATGAGCAGCAACATCTCTTTTCATTCCATACCACCAGTATTTCTGTTTTAAGTCTTGATACATCTTGGTACTTCCAGGGTGTATGGAATATGCTGAATCATGAGCTTCCTTTAATATAGTCTCACGGAGACTATCAATTTCCGGCACACATATCCTATTTCTGAACCAGATTGTTCCTTGTTCATCTCTCCTGAAGTCTGTATCCTTTCCTGAATCGATCAGTTCTCCAAACTCTTTAATCTTCTCGTCTGTCAACTGTCCGTTCCTGATCTCTTGTTCCAATGTTGATTCAACTTCCAGGGTCAGTGATTCGCCCTGGGCAGCAATTCCCAAGTTGAGTCGTGCCATTTCCCAACATAATTCCTGTGGTTTCAATTGTGCTATGAGCATGTTTGCCTGGCTTTTCCGACTTAAAGCGTCTGCTACAACATTGGCTTTTCCAGGATGATACTGAATATCCAGATCATAATCCTTGATCAGTTCTAGCCATCTGCGCTGTCTAAGATTAAGATCCTTTTGAGTGAAGATGTACTTCAGACTCTTATGATCGGTAAAGATCTGACATTTGTTGCCAATCATGTAATGCCTCCAAATCTTCAGTGCATGCACGACGGCAGCTAATTCTAGGTCATGTGTAGGATAATTCTGTTCATGTTTCCTCAATTGTCTGGAAGCATAAGCCACTACTTTTCCTTCTTGCATCAAGACACAACCAAGACCCTGATGCGAAGCATCACAGTATACGTCAAATCCTTTGTGAATGTCTGGCATTATCAACACTGGAGCAGTGGTTAATCTTTTCTTTAATTCCTCAAAACTGGCTTGGCATCTATCGTCCCACTGGAATTCCTTTCCTTTCTCTAGCAAAGACGTAAGTGGTTTCACAATCTTTGAAAATCCTTCAATAAATCTGCGGTAGTAACCTGCCAATCCGAGAAAACTTCTAATCTCAGGTACATTGGTTGGAGAATTCCAATTTAGCACATCTCGGACCTTGCTTGGGTCTACTGCTATTCCTCCATCTGTGATGACATGTCCAAGAAATGAGACTTCTTTTAGCCAAAAGTCACATTTGCTGAACTTAGCATATAGCTGGTGCTCTTGAAGCCTTTGCAATACAAGTCTCAAATGTTCTTCGTGTTCTTCCTCATTCTGAGAGAATATCAGTATATCGTCGATGAACACTACTACGAACTTGTCCAAATAATCCATGAATACTTTGTTCATCAGATACATAAAGTATGCTGGTGCATTTGTCAATCCGAATGACATGACTGTGAATTCATATAATCCATATCTGGAGGTAAAAGCTGTCTTAGGAATGTCCTCCGATCGGATCTTCAACTGGTGATAGCCTGATCGCAGATCTATCTTTGAGAACACTTTTGCTCCTCTCATCTGATCGAACAAATCCTCAATCCTAGGTAATGGATATTTGTTCTTGATGGTCACGTCATTGAGTGATCGATAGTCTATGCATAATCTTCGTGAACCATCCTTCTTATCTACAAAGAGAGTAGGGGCTCCCCATGGTGATGAGCTAGGGCGGATAAATCCTTTGCTTAACAGCTCTTCTATTTGTTTCTTTAATTCAACCAAATCTTTAACATCCATTCTATAAGGTCTCTTAGATATAGGGGCAGTACCAGGTAATAATTCAATACTGAATTCGATATCTCGGTCAGGCGGCATACCTGGTAAGTCATCTGGAAATACCTCTGGATACTCGTTTACTACTTTGATATCTTCCAGAGTCTTGCCCTTCATAGAATTTATTGTTCCACCTTCTGCCAGTGAGGGGGTTGCCACATATTCAATTCTGTCTCCTTGAGGGCTGGTTAATAGTACTGACTTCTTGCGGCATTGGATAGATCCATCCCACTGATGTAACCAATCCATCCCCAGAATTATGTCGATTCCCCATGATTTCAATACTACCAAGTTGGTTGGGAAATCCACTCCCACAATTTTAAGAGTTACTTGTGGGCAGTATAGGGTAGCTTGCATTTCTCCTCCCGGAGTATTAACTAATAATTGCTTTTTCATAGCTTTCATGGTCATGCCATGTTTTATCACAAATTGCTCAGTAATGAATGAATGTGTTGCTCCAGAATCAAATAAAACTGTTGCGGGTATGGAATTGACAAGAAACGTACCAAGTACGACTCCCGGAGCTTCTTGAGCTTGTTCTGCGGTCACGTGATTCACCCTTCCACGAATAAAATTCCGCTGAGCTTTGTTACCCTGTGCACTTGAGTTTCCCGGGCGAATCTGAGAAGAAGATTTCTCTGTTCTCTGCTCACTGCTTTTCTGTGGAGTTTGCATTCCACGTTGGGGACAATTATTGGCATAATGTCCCAATTCTCCACACTTGAAACAACCATTCGGCTGTACTGGAGCATTGTTTCTCACTGGAGCATTCGTAGCATTGCCTGAGCGGGGAACAGCTGTGTTGTTGCTTGGCCGATTTTGCGGCGGATTCGGAGTGCGTGATGCTTGCTGATTGTAGCGTTGCGGCTGCTGATATGATCGTTGCAGCTGCATGTTCTGCGGATATCCTCCATGCTGTCTACTTGAGCGGAAGTGAGAACCCTGTGATGAGTTGTAGCGGGGGCGAGTGCTGCTGCTAGATTGTCCCTGAGATTGGAACTTGCGTTTGTGTTCGCCAATCTCTTTGCGCTTGCTTTCCAAGCCAATAGCCTTGTTCAGAAGGATCTGAAATTCAGGGAAGGTGTGGCTTTGCAGCTGATAGTTGAGTGGCCCTATGAGACCATCCAGAAACCTTTCCTGCCTCTTAGCATCAGTGTTGACCTCTTCAGGTGCATAGCGAGATAGCTGGGTGAATTTGTCCAGATACTCGCTGACTGACATGTTGCCTTGTTTTAGAGCGAGGAACTCTTTCTGCTTGAGTTTCATAACTCCAGATGGGATGTGATGTGCTCTGAAGCTATTTCTGAATTCTTGCCAGGTGATGTTTTGCGGAGCAGCATGTGCAGCAATATAAGCATCCCACCAGTCAGCGGCAGGGCCTTCGAGACGTCCTGCTGCATATAGCACCATCTCACGATCGGTGCATTGCGTCATTTCTAGCTTTCTGGAAACAATTTTGAGCCAGTCATCAGCATCCAAAGGATCTGATGAGTGAGAGTAAGTAGGTGGACGGTGGCTCATGAATTCCTTATGTTTGTCTCTGGCTGGTGCCTGTTGAGGTGGCTGATTTTGCTGGGCCTGAAGATTTTGAACTGTTGCAGTGAGTGTCTGTAGCAGCTGAGTCTGAGCAGCCAGGAATTGTTGCATTGCTGGATCCATTGGCGGATTCGGTGGAGGATGTGGTGCTTGATTCCGCTGATTAGCAATATGTGCCCGGATCACTGGCGGAATATCCTGTCCTCCTCCTGACCTGGTGTTTACCATCTGATTGTTAGGAAAGATATCTCAGATAGGAACTGAACAGAGCAGGTAGAGACAAAAGCATAAGGGGGCAAAGACTAATTCATTTAGAACTAATTATTTTTATTGATGTAGTTGTGGCCATCACTCCACAACAACATTCACTCATACACAAGAGCTCTAGCAAACATGTTTTCATTCAACCAACCATTATTACATCGCATCGTCCTCGCAGGAACGGAATTATTAACAAGAGGAAAAAGGGTAGACATCTAGAGACTCCTAGCCTAAGCTAGTCGTAGCTCCTGGGGTGCCGTAGCGAAGCTTCTTGCGCGGAGGAGAAGAAGTAGTGCAGTGCTGAGTCATCTCCTCTGGAGGTAGTCGTCCTGCAAGCTGTGCCTCGAGCTGCGCGATCTTGGCCTGCGCATCCTGGAGCTTCCCATGCAGTGCCTCGATCTCGGAGGTGGCTCCCTCCAGGTCGGTGTTGAGGGCGGCGGTCACCCGAGCAAGTATGTCTACTCGGTCGTCTCCTGTCTGGGCAGCTGGTACCACTGTGTCCTCGGTACCAACAGGTCGGCTGGGCACGTGGCGGTAGTCGGAGAGGTGTAGCTGGCCGCGGAACCTGTAGCTGTACGAGTAGAGTGCTCTCCTATTAATTCACAATATCATTCAGCATTGGATAGTAAACCAGAGATACAGCAATGAGCAAGCCATCGAACTGTTAAATTTCCTTGGTTGCTAATTAATTACACACATGACCGAAAATGATAACCGAAAATGACGGAACCACCATAAATGATAGACAACTATTAACCTGGCCCGAAAATAAAGGTTCTTTTGCCTTTCAAAAATTCTGAGGGAAAGAAAAACAGAGCATAAAAACAGGGCAATAAGCTAAACTAGGAGAGACCAACATATCTGCTTGTGAGTGGATATAATCAATACTTCTTGCATTTTCAGAAGCAAAACAACAAACAGGTAGATGGAAGTAACACTAGATGACAGGAAGAATCTCAAACTGACCCAGGTGTCTGCACCCATGGATCTCGACGTGCGACGGCAGTTCCCGTCGATGGAAGTCGCGGCGGCCTAGCGACAGCCCGACGATGACCCTTTACCTCCGCGACGGTAGCTCCCTCCCGAATCGGCGAGCTCATTTGCAGCGGCTTGCCGGCAATGGCGTCAGATCCCGACGGCAGGCTACGGTGAGAACCGTCTCGCTGTCGCTGGCGATTATACTGCCAATCATTTGTGGTAAGGCTAATCTATATCGTTTTGTTTATTTCCTTCGATTTGGTTGCGTAAGATTTAGGAACTGAAACTCAACTCAGATTAGGATCTGCACATGAGTAGGAGCGGCATCTCCTTCCGCATGTTTCGTCTTTTACGGCATGTTCGCGCGGCCAAGGTCTTGCCTCTCTACACCTCTCGTTCTTGTTCATATGTTGCTTTGGGTCGAAGCTCCGCTGTGCTGAAACAAGATTGCGTTGACTTTTTTTTCTTCATTTCTTGCAGCGTGCGAAGTGGTGTGCCAGAACAAAAATTTGCAGCCCGTGCTACCTCATCTTGAGGCAAGAATCCACACAATTATGCCTCTATCATTCAATTTGGAGCCGATGCCTCTCACATACTTTCGCCTATTTTTATTTGTTTGATTAGCTGTGTTGCATTAGGAGCTTTCATTAGTCAAATCTTCTGGACGACAATTTCATGGAAGTTTCCATAGTTCTGTTTGATCCCATCTATTTTAGGCAGTGGCATGCCTAGGCAGGTTGGATAGATTTTAGGTAGCAAATATATTTTTGAATTATCGGTTGCTCTTATAGTAAAATACTAGACTGCATAGTACAATTCTTGTAATTTACTATAACTTCATTATTGACCCTGCACAGTGGTAAATTAACCATATAACTTACTACTTTTTAATTATGTCGAAAATGTCTCCACCAAAATGTTTCAGATCAGAATTTATTTTGAAGCAGCGGAGGGCATGTATTTTCCACTGGCACATGCAGTATGTATATGTCAAGCATGGTAATTTTAGTGCATAAATTACGTGATTTCAATTGCATATGTTTATCCTTAGGCTATTCTGGTTTTCAGTAGTGGAATAGATGATATGAGGAGCAGCTACCCCGATTCCTTACTGCTTATGAGATAATTTGCTCATAGAATTATTTCGACTAGTGTTCATGACAACTCTGAATTAATATGTTCAGTAGACAAAAATAAACCTAATGAATTTCTGATCATTACAACATTAGCAAGCTTGAACTGTCTTTCTCAATAGACATGCATGCTATCCTTGCAGATCGAAAACCTATTTGTTAATATGAACAAAAAGATATCTATTGTACATAGTTAACATAAGACACCTGTTTTGTATGGGCCTGTGTCTCATATTTAAGCAGATCAATTTTACAATATTTAAGTAGCATGCATGAAACAACACATTTACTATAATATATTTAACAGTTATTTTTTATGTACAATAGATATCTTTTTGTTCATATTAACAAATAGGTTTTCGATCTGCAAGGATAGCATGCATGTCTATTGAGAAAGACAGTTCAAGCTTGCTAATGTTGTAATGATCAGAAATTCATTAGGTTTATTTTTGTCTACTGAACATATTAATTCAGAGTTGTCATGAACACTAGTCGAAATAATTCTATGAGCAAATTATCTCATAAGCAGTAAGGAATCGGGGTAGCTGCTCCTCATATCATCTATTCCACTACTGAAAACCAGAATAGCCTAAGGATAAACATATGCAATTGAAATCACGTAATTTATGCACTAAAATTACCATGCTTGACATATACATACTGCATGTGCCAGTGGAAAATACATGCCCTCCGCTGCTTCAAAATAAATTCTGATCTGAAACATTTTGGTGGAGACATTTTCGACATAATTAAAAAGTAGTAAGTTATATGGTTAATTTACCACTGTGCAGGGTCAATAATGAAGTTATAGTAAATTACAAGAATGGGAGAGTGAGGAGTTGGAGTGGCGCGGCCGTTGCTCGGGCTCGGAGGACGGGGAGAGGAAGGGCCGCGGGAGAGGGAGCGGCGCGGGGAAGGCCGAGCGGCCCGGACGGCGGCGAGACAGGGGAGGGGCGTCGGGAGGAAGAGGAAGAGGGGAGGGGCTGACGGCCGGGGCCCGCCTGCCAGTGACGCGAGGGAGGGAGGAGGCGCTCGGGCCGCTGCTGGGCCGAAAGTGGCGAGCAGGCCGGCGGAGCGGGGGAAAAAGAGGGGGAGAGAAAGAAGTGGGCCGCGAGTGCTGTTGGGCCGGAAAGAGAGAGAGAGAGGGAGATGGGCCGGGAGTGAAAGAGAGATAGAGAGGAAGTTTAGGGGCGGATTCTGGACTTTTTCATGATTTTCAAAATCACACACAAATCAAGCAAAAGACATGCAGTTTAAATATGATGCACATACACTTATTGCTCCAAAAATTATTTAATTGATGTTTAAATATTTATTGGCTCAAATTAATTCGAAAATTTAAATTATGTCCTTAGAAAAATTAAATATAACCATGTTGCTATAATTTATTTGTGATGGAATTTTAGGGTGTTACACAAAATTGGATCTGCAGGTGAAGATGAATTCTTGTTTGAAAATTATCCCTCCACCCGACAAGCCACACATTAATTTCTACTCCACCAACCGAAACGACGATTTGATCTATCGGAAAACAAACAAGTAAAATTACGAATAATACCAGAGACATTATTTTTATTGATGGAGTTTAGCCGCGCCGAAATCCCCAAGAGTTGCTACATGTGCTTTTTACCCAAACCGCAACACTAGCCGCTTTGAGCTCCAGGCAACATGCCGTTTTCTCCTACAAACGTCCAATATTGTTATAGTTACAACATCAGCTTCCTCTCTATAATATTTACAAGGAAACCTGATTATAGATTTTGACATGGTATGTACGTTTGTATCTTATATGATACAACTCATATTCTGTTATAAACGAACTCGATCATGCAAATATTCGATTTATAATCATAGTCTTACTAATGCTCGATGAACATAAGGGTGCTACTACTCTAGCGTTGCTCAGATTATACAATAAGTCGTCTACTTGACTGTGTACAAAATGTTTAATGCATGTGTGCATCCATGATCAAGCATGAATATAATCTTTGTGTGATATTTTGTTGCTTCTTGGATACAAATGAGATTAAAAAAAAGCTCAACTAGATACTACATTTCTTCCGAACTATCAATATAATAGAATATATTAACAAGTATAATACATAGTAGCGCTGTCATAAATTTTTAAAATGTTACGTCTTAGATAACTCATGGATACATAGCTCAACTCATACTGTGCTCCAACAAATATCATCAAAATTCAACAAGAAAAGAAGTTGAAAGGCCAAAGCCTCTTCTCCCTTCAAGAATAAAAAAAATACAGACAGGCAAAGCCATCCTTCAGTGAGTCTGTGGTCCTTGGCCCCGCAAGAATGGATGAGCAGAGCAGGCACGGGCAGTAGAGTTCTCCTGACCTCCTGACCTCCCTGTTCCTGCGTGAGTCTCAAGGTCCATGTGGGCTGTGGCAGTGACAGTGAGACGCCAACATGCCAGAAATGGCGGTCAAGCTGGACTTTTACGATTGATCTGCTGCTTCCCTCTTCCGAAGTCCCGATCGATCAAGCTCGCAGTTTTCAATTTTTCATCTCCTTGTGTTGGCATGTAATAGTATAGGCGGTGTTTAGGTCTCCAAAAGAGAGAATGAAATTGGGTGAAAATGTCACATCGGACACTGTAGCACTTTTTGTTTGTTTCTGGTAATCGTTGTCCTACCATGACCTAACTAGGCTCAAAAGATTCGTCTCGTCGTGTACATCAAAACCATGTACTTATTTTTTTTATTTACCCACGTTTAATGTTCCATGCATGAGGAGAGATTTGATGTGATAGGTGAATAGTGAAGTTTGGAGAGAGAAAGTTTGGCTTTTGAAGGGAACTAAACAGGGCCATAGTAATAATCTCTGCCAAACCAACGAGGGCGATAGGGTCTTGACGGAGAGACTCTCATCACATGTTTTGCATGGTATGGTCAGTTTATGTTTTATATGGGGTAGGCCCTGTTACATGTGGAGACGACAGTCTGCTGTTGCTGAATCCAGCCAGTAGATGATGTGTGCAATAATATATGTAGACGCCATGGTTGGAACAAGAAGATACTTTTGGACCTAACGACAAGCACAACTATTTTGCACATGCCAGGCATCTTGAACCCTTACACACCATGGACAAAAAAAAATTACATGTAAAGGAACTAAAAATAGGATATCTATGGGAGATTTTATTGAGAAATTGAACAGGAAGGCAAAAAATCATTCAATCCCCCTCGACGACTTCAAACAACCCAGCTAGCTCTGATTGGCGCAACTAATGGCAGGACCAATTCTTGATTGTATACTCAAGAAGTCATTATATTTTCGGAACAAAATTTAAACCCTAAAAGTATTCATTTTGGAATGGATCGGAGGGAGGCGCCCTTTTTATGGCCATGAAAAGTGTTCTGTTTTGATGAACAGTATAAATATCTCGGTTCTAGATCCATTTCTTGATTGAATATCATCATTGCAATTAACAGGTGTACTAGGATCAACAAGTCTCGTCGCCTCAATGACTTCTTGAGCAGCGTTCCCATGTCCCAACAAAGATCATTCACTTGTCTGCTTGATGTTGTCTCATGTCCTCATATCTACAGAAAGATTACAGCTGAAAACTCTGTCCTCTGCCTTCAATGCCTGAAAACCCGAGTAACAACTCTGAGAAAACAATACAAGTGCTTGAGAACACCTTAATGGATTTAGTTAAAGACTAAGAACTTATTGTTACTTCTTCGTTCCAATTGGTGCATAAGGAAACAGAGAGAAGCAAGAGCATCTGCACCACCAGTCCGCATAGGAGTCCACACCAGAGCCCCTATTGAGAGTTCAAGCCAGTGTTAAACTCCATCGATAACACTCCAATTTCTTATTCTCTAGGAAATCAACGAAGAAGAGAGAGATTCAATTACCATTGCTCCAAGATGGCATACAAAGGCGAAAAAGAATGCCGCGGGGATACCAACAATGTAATATGAAACGAGGTTGATAAAGGCACCAAGCTTTTGCCGGCCACAGCCCCTAATAACACCTAGAAATCAACCAGAGCCATGGGTTATTGTGTTTTGAAATTCTAATAAATAAAGATGTTATATGTGCAATACCTCTTGGTAATACTCTTATTTGTAAATATGTGATGTTTAAAACAAGCTAATTGGTTTCTATATTTAAAGACATGGAAAAGTTTACATTAACTATGATATTGAATTGTCTTATTTACCTGAAAGAACATTCAGCAATCCATCAAACAATATAGACACTGCGAGAACCGGCACTATTCTAGCAGTGTATTTGACCAATTCCACGTTGTTAGTGTAGGCGTAACCTAAAATATTCCGTGCCAACACCATCACAATCCCTTCAGACACTGACACTGAGAATGCCAAGACGATGACCACCTGTGTAGCCAAGCGGGCAGCTGCAGGCCGTCGTGCACCAAGCTCATTCGAAACACGGGTGCTGGATAGCAATTCAAGAGATGAAATAGAATATCATAAAAAAATGCTATTACGGGTAGGCGTTCCATCTTTATGGAGCATGGCCTGTGTGATGTGTGAGGCTTTACTGACCTTATGGAAGCTCCAAGTCCAAGCAGGGGCATAACGGCGAAGGTGATGGTTTGTAAGCTACAAGAACACCAGCAGCGATGGTTTTTTTTTATCAGAGACAGCAAACAACAAAGGCAAATGGCACCAACAGCATGTGCAGACTTTCACCAGATGGACAATACTCCGGTCTCGAGCTTGGGATTAGGGAGGAGACCAGAGAGCAGCACCAGGAGCTCAAAGGACCACCACTCTATGCTGCAGATGCGTTTGAGCAGAGCCATAGTAAATCTCACCGTTAACCACATTATATTCATTCTGTTTGAACAAAATATCAGATCAGGTTCATGAGTACAAAAAAGGAAGTTGAATGGGAGTCACCAGAGCATGAGAGCAGACGGCACGGCAAGCTTCAGGAACCCGGGGATGCCGCGGAAGGCCTCAGTTGAGAACCCCTGCCAGGTAGCCTTGCACGACGGCGACAGCCTGATGTAAATCGCCATGAACAACACGTTGGCCAGGTAAGAAACGGCGTTGCCCAGCGCCACGCCCCTGCTGCCAAGGCCGAGCCTGAACACCAGCAGCCAGCAGACCGCCGGGTGCGCGAGCGCGGCGGCGCCGGAGCTCAGCATCACCGGCACGACGGCGTTCTGCGACTGCAGGAACCAGACGTGGCACTGCAGCGGCCCGTACGCGAACAGCGCCGGCACCAGCCACCGGATGTACCTCCCCGCCGCCGCGGCGATCTCCAGGTCCTGGCCGCACCGCGCCAGGATCTCGCCGGCGTAGGCCCAGGCCGCCGCCACCGGGACGCTGACCGCGGCGAGCACCAGCATGGCGCGCTGCTTGTGGACGCCGAGCAGGTGGCGCTGCCGCGCGCCGAAGGCCTGTCACGGCGTTGACCAGGAGGTAGCCGGCGACGAGTGGGCCCGCGAGGCACAGCTGCTTCTTGACCTCGTCCCGCACCAAGCTCCCCGCCGCCGCGCCTCCTGATCCGTGCTTCTTATCGGCGCCCGCCACGGCGAGAAGCGGCGCCTCCATGCTTGCCGGCGGCCTTCTTGCTTCACTGGCTCACTGACTCCAGCTTCTCCAGGACCTGGTTTTTTATGACCTCTCTTGCAAACCGTTCGTGGCTTCAAGCTGATATCAACCGTTCATCAGGATCGCAAACCATCCACTCATTCAGGTTCATGTTCATCGCAACAGGGATAACCAATCAACAAGACCACCTGCATGACTATTCCCCAACTGTGACGGCGTCTTGGAGACAGATACAACAGTGTGGCCATGTCCACGAGGAAGGGAACAAGCTCCCGCCAATGATAGTGCTACAGCACTGTAGCGCAAGGGGCCGCCACTAGTGCTACGCTTAACGGCCCTGCTCATATCTCTTAAACAGAATATGTAAATTACATTTCTATTTTAACTGTCTTTTTTCCCATAAAATCCTCAGAACAAGACCAATATCAACTGAGTATACTGAAGCAGTAACCTTTTCATCATCAATTGTCTCTAAGTGGATGAGCGAGGGAAAGGTTGCTGCGGTGCGTGGATGATACAAGTTTGGAGCAAGACGTAGAAGAAGATCGAAGCTTAGTCTTTATTTCTTACTTAGTCTTTAGCTTCCACTCTTGTTTTTTGAGTTTCTGTGTATAGAGAGTTGGAGTCTAAGTACTCATTGTAATGTTGGCTGTATACGTTCACTCTGTGGACGTAGTAGGCCGGATTGTATGATTCATCTAAAAAAATTTACTGTATGGGTCGAACAATTTATTTATGAATAATGGAACAATTGTTCTAGTTTCTCCAACTGTTCTGACTTCAAAACAAATTATTCTGTCCATAGTCAAAATGTTCAGCCGAAACAACACTTCATATAATAATTATTCTAGCTTCAAAAAATACCTTTTAAAGAATATCTTCCAAATTTAGCTAAATGTGATCTAATTTTGAACATCTCATCATAAGAAATACAACCGTAAAAGTTGTGCACTGAGGGAGACTGATCTAAGACATGTGCAGGCAAGGACGATAGTATTGCACGGCGGGTCAAGAGCCAAGGATCTAGTGTTGGCTAGGGGCCAATTGCCATCAGACCATGTGCGGTGCTGAATGCGCCGGTGCGGGCCGTGGCGTGGCAGGGTGGCGAGCTGCAAGCAGAGTGTTAATAAATCTCTAATTAAGATATTATCGTGGACTGGTACCAAATATACTCATGTGATAGGTCCTCCACATCAATATAATCAATAACAACCTTTGTATTCATCACTAATGAGAAGAGATTTGAAGTCTACGTATTTACTTTGTTCATTTGTTCAATGTTTATGAGATTGGTAGGGAAATAAGATCTAATCTACATCTTCTCACACATTGTTTTTAGATAGGGATTAGAAAAATTGGATCAAACCATGTTATCAGCAGCTCTTTTAACTAGGTTAATCGTTCTCGATTTGTTCGACTTCTATGAGACTATGACCAATCTCTTTTCTTGGGTGCTAATTAATTACATATTGATTTTTGTTTTTAATCATGCGCCGTCCTTGTACCACCGCTGAGCAAGAGGATACATGTTCGTCGTCGGCCACGATGCAGGCAAACGAGAAGGCAGCCGCCGCCCGGCTTCGTTCTTTAAGAGCATCTCCAGCCGACTGAGCAAATGAGCCTCTATACCTTGTTTTAGTCACTCTTGATAAAAAAAACCCTCCAATAGAGTGACTATACTGGTGACTAAAATTAGTAAGCCACCAAATTTTTGGACAAACCCCACAAATCTACGGAGCCTCTATCCTCTCTCTCCTCCCCCTCTCTCCTCTCCCCTTTTCCCCTGTCCCCCGACGCCGCCGCCCACCGATCCCCCCGCCGGAGCTGCTCCCCTCCCAGCTCCTCGCCGCCCTGCCCCAGCAATGGCAGCTCGGCCTCCTCGCCCTCCTCCCTGTACTCTTGCTCTCCTCCTACCTCATCCTGTCGAGCAGGGGCCAAGGCAAGGACGGGGCGCCGCCGCCGGGAAGAGCCAGCAGAGCCGCACTTCTTGGCCGGCGGAGGTCTCAAACTGTTTCTTAGCAATTGCATTTTTAGAACAGGCATGTGCTCACATGAAGTTGGGGGTCGAGATAAATCTGCTGCTATGTATACAAAGTACAAACTGCGGAAAGCAAATTTTGCTGAATTCTAACTGATCAAAATTGTTTTGCACACGGATAGTGCCCTTCAATTGAATGCAATCAAGTTAGTCATACATAGGCACATAGTTATTAGTTCATCAGGATTACATGTTAAAGATAAGACAAAAAATGACTTCATGCCAACATACGTCTAGATATTTCAGTCTGCATCATCTCCTACACGAAAGATATTGCAACTCAAGAATGACTTACTATACACAGTTTAAGAACATCAATACCAAGTACATGCCGCAATGTGTTTATGCACCATAAGAAAAGTTAGTCATCTTGAGGGTGGCTTTTGAAGTTTAATATTTTTTACACCCATCCAAGAATGAAATCATTTGTATTGTACTTCTCCGAATCATCGTTGGTGGGCTATTACACTAGCTCAAATAGAATACCAGAGACTAGAGGGCATGAGAATTAAACAACTAAATATGCTATGAGCTTACACAATGACGAGCTAATCACATGACAACTGATAAAAGCATTCATCAAATAGAAATCAAGCTAAAATCATCACTATCTAAACAGAAGAAGGTTGTTGATACGAAAAAGAAATATGAAAGAAATTACAGTACAAAACGTGATAACCAACCAAGAATCTTTATCGACCAAAAGCACAGAAGAAACATCGACACAATTACCGTACAAGTTTGCATAAACATTGGGAAATTTTTGCTAAGCATAACTTCCTGGTGACCCAACAAAAACAAGATACACCCTAACAGTATTTTCTGAGCTATTAGGACTCATTGCAATAGCAATCATGCCAATATTAAGGCGCTGGGTACACACTACGGTAATATGTGGCAGAAATGAATAAGTTAGGCTAAAATTTGGAAGTAATGCTTAGAATTGTGCTCTATGCTGCACTTCTTCAAGTGGTTCATATGAAAGGTAAACAATTCTCTAGAAGATTAAATATTCAATGTGTTATAAGCGAGCTGAGAAATATGTGGATCTCACTTTTTATAACTAAGATAATAGTACCAGAGTATATCTAGTGTACAATTGTAGAAAGCACTGGTTTTCAGGATCATGAAGGGAAAAGTATGCCTGTAGGTCCAGCAACCAAGTGCAGAGACACAGAACAAAGTTGAAAGATTGACACATATTTTGGTCTTATTTTATTTTTGACAACCTCCCAACCATTTGAATCATGGGGATTCCTAATGCTCCAATCAGTTACTTTTTCTGAGGTACAATATTCTCAAAGAGTTAAACATTTTCTATACTCTGGTATGACCCTCTGCTAAGCAGAAGTCAAGAAGGTTGAGACATTAGTGTACAGATTTTGTAGTTAACCAATTGAAATTACTCGCATGACAAATTCAAAATCAGCACTACTTAACTCGCACGATTGTAATGAAGCAAACCCCTACAAAATTCTCATCTGTCTCCCAATGACCCCCCCCGCAGAACTTATCACATTTATTTACTCAGTTGGGTTAGAGCACACCTCTTATTTGGGCCTCTAAATTTTTAAAAGTGGCCCTCAAATTGAAATATAAATGCCTATTTTTAATCACCCCACTGAAGTTGCTCTAATAGTTCTTGATTGATCATTACATGATTTGACGGCCTGGAGTTGAGTTGGGACGTAAGATTTTAATTTGATCCATGCAAGCCACGGTGTGCATGGCATTTTGCATTATTTGTCCCTCGAGGCTGGAGCACATGTATATGTGCAATTACAGCCAACGATGTGCATGGATGGGCTTGTCATCGCCGTAGACCGTACCGTAGTGCACGTCGACTTGTCGTCGTTCAGCAACCACCACTTTGCCGGTCGTCCCGTCGTCTTCAACGGATGGCATCACGCAGTCAGGTCATGGCCTAGCCTATATGCCCTACGGGGCACGAATTGAATGAAATGCACAACAAAAAGAACATGCCACGTTTCGTCTTATCCTTTGTACCCGATCTGGCTACTAAATTTTTGATCGGTAGATTAATCTTTCTAGTAAGTAGACGGCGCAGGTTATGGATCTTTTCCATCAGCATATACTTAATCCATATATTGGTTTTAAACATCTAGCACACTTAGAACCTCATAGAGATGGGTTTTTATTCCATTGAGTTATACCCGTTTCATGCTTTGGTGTTAATCTGTTCCTTTATGTTTAGAGCTAGCTAGTATATCATGTTATGTGATTGGTTGTTTGGCTTCACTACTTCTGAATATATCTTTTGTTGATGGTGTACCTTTTTTTTTTGTGCACCTCCAGATGCTTTGTGTGACCACCCTTGGTATGCTCATGTGCTAGTTGATGTTGCTGCTTGTATATAGCGCTCAACGCCAAGCTAGTTGTGTCGTGGTCTGGCTCCATGTCGCTTCAAGTCTACTGTTTTTGTACCTACATACTGTATGTAATTGACGGTCCCGCTGACGTCGCTGGCCTGTTGTAGCCCTTAAGTGACCACCCTATCTAAGCCATCGTCGTATAGCTGTACTATCCATGTACCGAGATTTTTATTATTTTGACCACCAAAGCGATGGACTTCTCTAAAATAACCATGAAACCGTAGGCTTCTCTAAAATGACCACGAAACCGTTGTCCATACCGTAGAATGACCAAATCTCAGTTTTAGAATTTTGTAACCTTTTTGTTAACTTTTTCTCCATTTGAATGGACCAAACTACCCTCACCAAAACAACACATCGGGTCACGACATCCGCCCGGCCTCTCCCGTTTCTCTCTGTCTCGCTCTTCTTCTCCCTCGCTCGGTCCTCGAGATCCCGTTCTGCCGCCGCCGGCGAGGGATGGCGTCGTCTCCAGCGTCGGCGTCGCCTGCTCCCACAGCGGCCGTGGCCCACAGCCTCCTCCGGGCCCTTCCTTCGCCCGCACCGCTGCCTCCTGGAGGAGAGGACGAAGGCGCCGACGCCATGGAGTTCCCTCGGGGTCGACGGCGAGGAGGAGGATGCGCCGACGCCGACGCTGTCCAACCCCTACGCCGTCAAGGAGGTCCGCGCCTTCGCTGCTTGTGGCGTGCTCGTGCCAGTCTTCGTCGGCGTCCGGCGATGCGACTTCGCCGCCGCCGGCGACGTCGTGAAGAAGGCTGCCATGCGTGGAGGGCGCTGTCGCCGGAGGAGGGCGTCGTCGTTCTCCGCGTCGGCGGCCGCCATGCCTGCAGGTTCTGGCGAGGGTGGTGGCGCTGCAGGCCTCGGCGACGGCGGCGAGCATGGTGGCCCCCGACAGGCGCGGCGACGAGGTTGGCGTCGGGTCTTGGCCCCGGAGGCGGCGGCGGAGGCGGACTTGGTGGCGCCGGCGATGGCGCGCTCCTACGCCGCTGAGATGTTTTGGAGGGGTAGTATTGTCTTTTCATGTGGCTAATTACTTCTCTAAAACACTAAATAATCTAAAACAGCAGCTTTGGTCATTTTACAGTATGGAAAACGGTTTCGTGGTCATTTTAGAGAAGCCCATGGTTTCATGATCATTTTAGAGAAGCCCATCGCTTTAGTGGTCAAAATGATAAAAATCTCCCATGTACTACGACCTCCGTTGAGATCAATATATCTGTACTTGCCCCGCCTCCACCACAAGCATATATGCCATCGCCTGTAATTGAACATGCCAATGTGTAGTTGTTGTGTACTAAGAAAAGGCCACCACGGCTCGATGACATCTCGTGGTGCCGTGCTTGCGACTGATCGATACCCACAATCTGCCGCAGTTAGGGGTGGTAAAGGGCCCTTACTTTTATACTATAAATTTTAAGGATCGAACCGGATTAGGGTCGGGTTAAAATAATACAGTTTTTGAACTAAATTTTGTTAGAGCTAAGTTAGATTGTGAAGGAACTAACGGGCCATGATCCGTTACCACCCTTAGCCGCCGCCCAACAGCACGCCCAGCAGCTAGCCTTCACAAGATGCATATATCCACGGGTAAATATTCGGTGCAAACCATCTTTTCGGTGGAAACGTGAAAACCCTTTTAAAAAACATACCAAGAAGTTTTCAAAAATTTCGAAACGATGCAAATCCAAAGTTTATCTATAGATTTAACTTGTTGCAAAAGTTGAGCTTCAAACTCATTTTGTATAAATCCATATGAAAATGACAAATTTCATATGCATGTGTACTAGAATTGGAATTGTCAGAGATTTTGTCTTCTAGTGCACATGCAACTGAAATTTGTTATTTTTGTAGGATTTTTTGTAGATTTATTTTGCATCTTAACTTTTGCAACATGTTAAATGTATGGATGAACTATGAACTTGCATTCTTTCAATATTTTTAGAAACTTCTAAGTATGCTTTTTGAAGGGGTTTTCACGTTTTCACTGAAGATGAGGTTTGCATCGAATATTTACCCTATATCCACGTCTTAATTAAGATGCCGGTTTCGTCCATGTCCTCGTACGTGCTCTCCACGAATGCCGCGGCAGCGTCAAATCGCCGGGCGCGAGGGGCCAATGGCCATCCGATGTGCTTGCGGTGCCAGATGGCCATCCGATCTGTGGCAGGGGGCAGAGCAGTGTGCGTTTGGATGGACTTTGGAGGGGAAAAAAGAGAGAGATATGTGGGCTGCGAGCCTGCGACTCGGAGTTGGTCCGGTCAAGGAAAGAGGAGGAGAGGTAAACGGGGTTGGGCTGGGAGTGAAAGGATGGGAACCGGGCCGAGATGGGCCAAAGAAGGGACGAGGGGGCTGACCGACTGAGGAAGGTTTGGTGGGCCCAGAAGTGATGGTGCTCGAGATATTGGGAAATATATAGTTTTTTTAGATAATAGATAAATAAATTACCTAGCCTTAACCGAAGAGGCTACAACCAAAGTTTACATAATTGTAGCACTTACGTCTGCAAAGCACACAAGGTTCTCAAAGCCACACCATACAGTTCGACAGAAAAATTAGTACATAATCCTATTGATAAACCTCCATCTATAGTGAGCGATTCGCCATCCTCGGCCGAGGTGCACGCTGGAGCGGTCAGTCAGTCAGTCGCCCAATCATTCGCAAAGCAAAATCAGACAGTGCAACATGTTATCCTACGCGCGCAATTAGAGAATGCAAATAAAGACATGTTTTCTCACATGAACACTCCAGCACGGGTCGATGGAATAGAATCTGCGGGCGAAGACGGATTCTCAACCCGTGAGCTTTAGTCCATGGCCTTTCTTACTAATAATGCCTGTTTGCATTTATATACATTTTGAAATTTTAATTTTATCCCATGCTGCAGCGTGCAGGGTACCAACATGGGGACGGCTAATTCTCAAAAAACATGGGGACGGCTTACCGACAATTCAGAGTTCTAAAAGCAACTGAGTTTCAACAGTGAGTAATACATTTTCCGAGCTACCCCCAAACAAAAAAGCATCTTCAGAGCTCTGCTGCACGTGCCTTAGTGCATTTCTTTTCTTAATTCTTAGACACAAGGATGAACAAAGCACTGAGTACATGCCACATGGCGCTACCTGCAAATCTAACACTAACTTTTAACAGACTAGATGACAAGCATTATTGCCATCAACCTTTGCTCGGACTATTAGAACCCTTGGCACCCTGAATGGTTCCTTGAGTATCCTTCCCAACACAACTGCATCCATTTCCATGCTCGCTACAACCCGACGTTATCATGTCCCCGAGAGGAAGAGAAGAACTGAAAACTCTATCATTTGCCTTCAATGCCTAGAAATCCAACAAGCAACATTCAGAACAAGATGAAAAAAAAGGATATAAGTCAAATGCACTGAAGCTCCAAACTCCAGCTTACTTCTTTGTTCCAGTTCGTGCACAAGGTGATGCAGAGAAGCAAGAGCATTTGCACTGCTACTCCGCACAAGATGCCAAACCAGAGCCCCTGCTCAGTTCAAACCAGAACATCCTTTTAGAACATCTTCCACGGTGAAACTAAACTGAAATTTGATTTACTTATCCAAAAGGAAACGGTGATGGGAAAACACAATACCATTCCTCTGAGATGACAGACAAAGGCGAAAACGGATGCCGCAGGGATGCCAACAACGTAGAATGCAGAAAGGTTGATAATAGCACCAATCTTTTGCAGGCCACATCCCCTAACAACACCTGCACATCAATTATACATGGATGGAGGCTACGTACGTAAATCACCTGGTTCCATAACACCTACAAACTCCTTACATGTTTAGTAAAAATAAAAAAAAACTGTAGATTGCTACTGGAATCACCCATCAATTTGAAGAAATGAAAAGGGATTGAGATGTCTGAATGGCAACTATGCTGTTTCTCTGTTTTTCCGTTTTATTAGAAATGAATCTGTTTTTCTGGTTTCTCCATTACATTACATACCTGAGAGAACACACTGCAGGCAGTCAAATAAGGTGCACACCGCGAGAATCGGCATCAGCCTAGCGGTGTACATGGCCACTTCTTTCTCGTTGCTGTAGGCGTACCCAAGTAGATTCCGCGCCAGCACCATCACAAGACCTTCGGATATGCCCAGGGAGAAGGCTAGGAGCATGACCACCCGCGTCGCAAGGCGCGCCACCTGTGGCTTTCCTGCACCAAGCTCGTTTGAAACACGTATGCTGTGCAGAAAAATGGGGAAAAAATGTTTGCACAATGGCAATAGCCACCGTTAACATACTGAATACAGTTTTTCGGGAAAATGCTAGAATATGAACATCGTCAGGTTCAGACTACCGACCTCACTGCAGCACCAAGCCCCGATGGGAGCATGAATGCGAAGACATAAGTGTTGAAGCTACAGGAACCATTGATGCAAACCTTAGATCAGAGTGTAAGCAGAAATGCATGTTCAAGTTCAACACAGGATAGAATGTTTCACCAGATAGACATCACGGCGGTCTCGAGTTTGGGATTAGGGAGAAGGCCGGAGAGCAGAACCAAGAGCTCAAATGACCACCACTCCATACTGCACTGACACATCGTCCATCATGTCAATCAGTCAATGTACAATGGAATGGACTATGGAAGCATGTGCAGTGTGTTCGTCGTCCTCATCACTCACCAGACCATGGCGGCGGACGGCACGGCGAGCTTCAGGAAGCCGGGGATGCCGCGGAACGCCTCGCGCGAGAACCCCGTCCAGGTGTCCCTGCACGACGGCGCCACCCTGACGTAGATCGCCAGCGCCGAGAGGTTGACGAGGTTGGAGACGGCGTTGGCCAGCGCAGCGCCGTTAGCGCCTAGCCCCAGGCGGCGCACCAGCAGCCAACAGACAGCGACGTGCGCGGCGGCGGTGGCGGCGGCGCTCGCCACCACCGGCGCCACGGCGTTCTGCGGCAGCAGGAACCGGACGTGGCACTGCAGCTGCCCGAACAGGAACAGCGCCGGGATCATGCACCGGGCGTAGCCGCCGGCGGCCGCCGCGATCTCCTGGTCCTGCCGGAACCACACGAGGATCTCGCCGGCGTAGGCCCAGGCCGCCGCCACGGGCACGCTGGCGGCGGCGAGCACCAGCATGGCGCGCTGCTTGTGGGCGCCGAGCAGGTGGTGGTGGCGCGGCCCGGCGCCGAAGGCCTGGCCGCAGAGCGTGTCGAGGCCGCTCGCCATGCCCGTGAGCAGGCTGAAGCCGGTGACGCTGGCGAAGGAGGTGGCGAGGGAGGCGCCGGCGAGGGGGAGCTCGCCGAGGCGGCCGACGAACATGAGGGAGATGGTCAGGATGATCTTCTGCAGGAGGAACCCGGCGGCGAGCGGCGCGGCGAGGCGGAGCTGCTTCTTGGCCTCGCTCACCACGGAGCCAGAGCTCTTCTCATCTTCTTGGCCTGCCGGGCCAACGGCGGCGCCGCCGTGATTCTCCATGGCCGCCCACGCAGCGAGTAGATGAGAAGGAAGAGACTACAACTACTACTACGTCACTGATTATGTCCATGGAATCTCCATCTCCTTCCTTGGATTGAAGCAAGTCAAAGCGGCCGGCCTAGGAAGGAAAGGACAGAGAGATGAGTTGTCAGCTAACACGGGTCCTAGGAGGAAATTTGGGTGACTTGTCACATCGCATGTCAGCAGGTTTTCAACGGGTAGGCACGGAAATAATGATGCCGTTGTTGTCCCACCCAGCCGGTTGACTGGCAGTGCTAATGTAGGAGTGTAAAAGCTTTCTGGCCCTGTTTAGTTCCCGGTCACATCATCAAACTTCTAAAAATTCTCTCTCCAAACTTTACTATTCACCTATCACATCAAATCTATCTCTTCATGCATGGAGTACTAAACGTGAGCAAATAAAAAACTAGTTACATGGTTTTGCCCGACGAGACGAATCTTTTAAACCTAGTTAGGTCATGGTAGGACAATGTTTACCACAAACAAACAAAAAGTGCTACAGTGTCCGATGTGACTTTTTTATTTCACTTTTTACTTTTTTCCAGGAACTAAACACCCCCTAGATCAGGCCCGCACAAAAAAAAAGAAAAGAAAAAAAAGAAGCTTCCTAGATCAAAACAAGGCGCAAAAGTCATGACATCCTAACAAAACGACCGTCGTGGGTAAAAGTATTAGGCGACGGTACCGACTTTTGGACTTGAGAAAGAGTAAAATGTGTCGTGGGTACCCCAAGTCCACAATTTGCATGATGAATGCAATCTTGTTGTAGAACAGGAAAACAGGGGAAACACAACAATTGGTTGTGTCTTGTAGGTGCAATTGGGTCAACAATGCATGTTATAAGGCTGCTTGCTTCATGGTGGATTTATTAAAAAATAATGTGATGTTGCTAGACCGATGGAGTAACACAAAAACGGTGTAGGTCACAGTATCGGCAGCATGGTTCAATTCCACTGCCATATGAGTATCCTTGACGTCTCACCTCTCAAACGTAAGGAAAAATTCACCATATGATTTGTTTGGATTCTTTTTCCATACAGTACCACTGCATTTGGAAAATTCAACTGCAAAAATTCAACTCCATGAGACAATAATGAGTGCATCTAATGACTGACTGTCCACCAGTACCACTGCATTCTTTTTCCACATGATTCGTTTGGATTGACCTGGCTAAAAATTTGGTAACGATCCATTTGGATCTCCAACCAATAGGTCAATTAGTCGCTAAAAAATTAGCTATTAGTTGGTTGTCCGTAGCCAACACAGCTAAATGTTAGCTGTTATATGATCCAAATGGGGCCTCAATCCGTACCCCCTTTGCCTCCTAACCCCACCATTCTTTTTTCCTATGTGCAAATCTGCTTGGCGTCCCTACTCCCTCCGTTATGAAAAATCTGACGTTTAGGACAAGATTTGAGTCAAATATTGGAAATATAAATCATCAATAACTTTTAAATTGTTGAGTTTACAAATGTGAAAACTATATGAATAGATTTGTCTTGAAAAATACTTTCATAAAAGAATACATATATCACTCTTTAATAAATATTTTTAGAATAACAAGAGGTCAAAGTTGTGTTTTGGAGACCGTGTCACTGTCCTAAACGTCAGGTTTTTTCAGAACGGAGGGAGTATTTGTGAGTACTGTTTCTAAACCTCTCCCGTGTTCACCACTCACTACAATTTGCCAGCTGTTCATATATCACGCAAGTGCCTGATGCACGAGGAAACGAGCTATCTATTTTGGTGAACAATGGGCACATAATTTTAATTAGTTTCGCAAAATTAATGAGCCATCCCAGCTCACCCCCTCTACGGGCGGTATCCACCGCCGTGCTAGTGTTTCATCAAATGTCGTGCGGGTCCTATCATACTAGTTGGTAACACTGATGATCTTATTGTGTACTTGAAATAAAATTAGTGACAAGTTTGTACTCTTTTCAAGTTCTCTAAAGCCAGTCTCAATGAGAATTTCATAAGGAGTTCCATGGCATTAATTAAATATACCGATGTGGCATATGTTTATTACAATACAAGAAGAGAGAATTAAGAGTTTCATAGGATATGAGAGTAGTTTTATCCCCGTAAAACATAGTTCCTAGTTTAAGTAATTGTGCACTAAGACTGGTCTAAGGTCATCCCAACCCTCCATATCATCTAGTGTCCATGGCATTAAATATGGTGCCATGTAAGCAATAATCTGATGTGGGAAGAGAATTAATGAAGAGAGGGACAATAGATTGAAGACCACGTCTCATATAGGACACCACCTCTTCACAAGAATCAAGACCAAATAAAAGATGATAGGTGAGAAAGAGAGAGAAGGAAGATAATTGGATGGGACTTTACACTACTAGAGAAACCATCATCACAAACGGCACCATCACAAACGGTTTTGAAAAACCGTTTGTGATACCCTCATCACAAACGGTTTTTGAACCGTTTGTGATGTGAGGCCATCACAAACGGTTCGACCTATAAGATTTGTGAACAATGTTACTCTCACTACATCGTATGGAAAAACGGTCAACATAAAAGTTGTAGATCTTCAGAAGTCATAAAACTTTATAGTTGACAATTTTTTAATTTGAAATTGTTTTACTAACGAAAAGTAAGTTTGTATTCAAAATTTGAAATTTGAGTTTTTCCAAACGACCTCGGATGAAAAAACGGTCAACATGAAAATTTGATCAGGCATCTGAGGGCCCATTGCTTCACTTTGTAGTTGACAACTTTTTAATTTGAAATTGTTTTACTAACGAAAAGTAAGTTTGTATTCAAAATTCAAAATTTGAGTTTTTACAAACGACCTCGGATGAAAAAACTGTCAACATGAAAGTTGTAGGTTTCGAAAAGTTAGGAAACTTTGTAGTTCAACAGATTTTGATTTGAAGTCGTTTAGGGCCTCAAAAAAGTAATTTAAACTCGGTCTGGTATAATATGATAGGAATCGGAACGCTTTTTAGTCACAGGTGATGGACAGGTGGAGTGGTAGAGGAGGCTACACGCGAGAGAGAGGTCGTGAGTTCGAACCCGGCAGGTCGTGAGTTCGAACCCGGCCGGCTGCGGAGCGCGCGAAAAAATGGCGCGACTTGCGAAATTTTTTTTCCCTATTGTTTTCGTATTTTTTTGGGTTTATTTCGGACACAGGAAATCACAAACGGTTGGGAAAACGAACCGTTTGTGATGGGGGCATCACAAACGGCCGTTTTGAACCGTTTGTGATCCTTATATCTGGAGTAGTGTTAATTTGAAGAAACCATTTATTTGAAGTGCAGTTTTCATAAGAAGTGTCTATGCGACATGACAAGTATAGAAACTACGTGATAGTTTCTGGTTGGGAATGGCCTAATCACATAATTTCATGGCACTATTACCAAGATAATTTGTTAACTAAGGAGTTTTGTAGGGATGAAATTCCTCACTCATCTCATGAAACCATTTCTCCTCTCTCTCTTTATATAGCCCTACCATGTTAGCATATTTGGTCTAGGCCCGAATTGTTGATCTTGGTGGTAAGTTACCAATGCTTGCGGCCCACGAAGTTATTAGCGGCATCGACAGTAAGCCACAAGGTGCGGCCCATGAAGCTGAACTTCAAAAATCCAGAACTAGCTATGTCCACCGATGACTCCATGTCAACTTGGAAACATGGACATGCTGGTAAGGTGTAGGGGGCAAGTAAGACAAGTGCGTCAGTGCGAGTGTGACAGTCAACACTAGGTAGCGTGTGGGTAACTTCAGCAACATAATAAGGGACATTTTCTTTCTAAAAAAGACTATTTGAATATTTAACGAATTCTTTTCTTCCCGTAGGAGGCGATTTTTTCTGTCAAAAAAGGGACGGTTCTACGATGACTATTAATTTTAAGATATATTGCTTCATGGGGTCAGAAAAATCGAACCAGAATGGGACACCATAGGATATGATAATGTAGGTTTGAACGCAGACGCCACATGATCATATACACAATATACTATCTTATTCAGTCCACTCTGATCCATTGAATGGGTGCCACAAAGATATGAAATGAGAAGAGATCAATATTTTCATATGCTCACCAATGTTGAACATTTGGACCCCAGCTGACAGCTCTCTTTGTCTTTTGTCCTCCCACGATTGGATCCGTGCAACTTTTGTCAAACCCATGCCCTCAGCCCGGCCTCACGTATACAACAAAACAGAGTAGTGCTCAATCATGAGCCAGTGTGATCCTGCTCGAGTGCTCGGACGGCCCGTAGCTGCGCCATTCTCGGGTCCCGGCTTCTCAAGTGGTGAAGCAAGAGGGCGACCATGGAGGCGGCGCTCCTCGCCGTCACGACCACCGAGAAGCATGGAGGAGACGAGGAGAGCCTGCAGGTGCTCGGCGAGGTGAAGAAGCAGCTGCGCCTCGCCGGGCCGCTCGTGGTCGGGTTCCTCCTGCAGAACATGATCCAGATGGTCTCCGTCATGTTCGTCGGCCACCTCGGCGAGCTCGCCCTCGCCAGCGCCTCCCTCGCCATCTCCTTCGCCGGCGTCACCGGCTTCAGCCTCCTGGTGAACACCTCCCTCCCTCCCCCTCGCCGGCGTTTGATCCTCTCGTTTCTCTCCATGCATCCGGTTCACGTACTCACCGCCGGCGTGCTCGCCAGGCAGGCCGGCATGGCGTGCAGCTTGGACACGCTGTGCGGGCAGGCCTTCGGCGCGGGGCAGCACCACATGCTCGGCGTCTACAAGCAGCGCGCCATGCTGGTGCTGGCCCTTGTCAGCGTCCCGGTGGCGGCGGTCTGGGCCTACGCCGGCGAGATCCTCGCGTGGTGCGGCCAGGATCCCGAGATCGCCGCGGGAGCCGGCGGCTACATCCACCGCCTTATCCCGGCGATGTTCGTGTATGGGGCGCTGCAGTGCCACGTCCGGTTCCTGCAGACGCAGAACGCCGTCGTGCCGGTGATGTTGAGCTCCGGCGCCGCCGCGCTGTGCCACCCGGCGGTGTGCTGGGTGCTGGTGCGCGGCCTCGGCATGGGCCGCGACGGCGCCGCCCTGGCCAACGCCGTCTCCTACCTCGCCAACGTCTCCTTCCTCGCGCTCTACGTCAGGGTCTCGCCGGCGTGCAAGACAACTTGGACGGGCTTCTCCCGGGAGGCGTTCCGCGGAGTCCCAGATTTCCTCAAGCTCGCCGTGCCGTCCGCCGTTATGGTGTGGTGAGAGTGAGAGCAAGAGATTGCATACTTCCATTCCATTTTCCCCATTGAATATGAATCCATAGATCAATGCTGTTGTTTACTCAAAAAATGTAAAAATGTGGGTGCTCTGCTCTGCTCTGGCTGCAGCATGGAGTGGTGGTCATTCGAACTCCTGGTGCTGCTGTCCGGGCTCCTCCCTAACCCAAAGCTGGAGACGGCCGTGCTGTCCATCTGGTGAAAATCAGACCATTCTTCACTCGCCTATTTTGCTGCAGTTTTACCTTTCCGTTTGCTCTCTGATCCGGCACTCCTTTCTGTGATTCTTGCAGCTTGAACACCAGCTCCTTGGCGTTCATGGCCCCGCTCGGACTAGGCGCTGCCATAAGGTCAAGTCCGAAAAGGACAAACAAACATTTAGACGCTCCAGTGTAATTTATAAGTAACTAGAACATTGTGATGGTTACCCTCTCGATCATCCATGTTCTTGTGCAGCACGCGTGTCTCGAACGAGCTTGGAGCAGGGCGGCCACAGGCGGCCCGGCTGGCGACCCGGGTGGTGGTGCTCTTGGCACTAACCGTGGGCATATCAGAAGGGCTGGTGATAGTGCTGGTGCGCAATCTATGGGGTTACGCGTACAGCAACGAGGAGGAAGTGATCAGGTACACCGCGAGGATGATGCCGGTACTCGCGGTGTCCATCATGCTTGACAGCCAGCAATGTGTGCTCTCAGGTACTCTGCATATTATTAGCTGATGAGCAATATGGACGTTAAATAGGATTCATATTCTCAGTTCTGCTGGGGGCATAACTATACATGGCCGTATGCATGATCTGAAGGTGTTGTTAGGGGCTGTGGCCGCCAAAAGACCGGCGCTTTCATCAACCTCGCCGCCTATTACCTCGCCGGTATCCCTGCCGCATTCGTTTTCGCATTCATCAGCCATCTTGGGGGAATGGTACTCTTCTGCTCTCTTCAGTTGTTTGTTTGAGAATAAGTAAGTGTGTTTCCACTGTTCTTCGGTTGGAGGGATTCTGAACAAGGAGACTTCTTGTTTCAACTCTGAACAGGGGCTTTGGTTCGGGATCTTGTGCGGATTGGTGGTGCAGATGCTCTCGCTGCTCTCCATCACATTGTCCACCAACTGGAACAAGGAAGTAAGCATGGATTTAAGCTTCAATATATGCTGTTTGTTTAGTTGTTTTCATCTTGTTATGAATCTTGCTGTTGCTTCTCCATTCTCCAGGCACAGAAGGCCAAGGACAGGGTTTTCAGTGCTGCTCTTCCCGTAGACATGGCAACATGAGATTCTATCGAGGATTCCCAACACTTGTTCATGTGCCCGGGTGTTAAAAATTAAAATTATGGGGTGAGTTGAAGTACAAAATCCTCCTCAATAAATATGGAAACCGGGGACCGTGAGTTTAACATTTTTTTAACAGTTTCTAGCGCATATCCTTCTTGTCGTGATCCTTAATATACCCTCGGTCTATAATATCCCGCAATCAGTAAGGAGAGTTGGAGGCAGCAGGGATATCACAAAAAGGTATGATTAGAGAGTGAATGATTACCTAAGCTAAAAAAATATTATTTTAGCACTTCCCCATAATTACCAAAGCAAATTGCACCTTGTTTATAGTACCCGGCACATTACTATACCGTTATATTGAATAGGCTACAATCTGTAACTCCAATTAACCTAGATTTTTTTCATAGAATAAACTACACAAAATTCCAAAACTACTCCAACACGAATATTGTAAATTGATGTTCTAAATATATAGATATGAATGAAACCGGCATGATGTTATAGTTGGTGGCAAGATCGAATTGATTAAGCCCTAATTTTACGATTAAGCAAAAGTGTAAGGTTTTGGATGTAGTATTTAAACAAGTCTAAATACGTTGAACAATAATCAATTTAAAAACAAAACCCCGGCATTCAGAGTGAAGAAAAAAGCCAAGAATAAGGTTGAGTGTAGAAATGGATTGGATACCGATACAAATACAAATTGAACAATTTGAATTTGAATTCAAATTCCATATGAATGACAAATTCCATATGAATGACAAATTTGTTTCCATTTCTAAAACTGAAAACATTTTTTATTTATGAACAAAAACATATAAAACTAATATCTTAATGAGTATTGAGTTCATATTTTTTAATACTATTATAAAACTCAACCACGAGATGAGACTCCACCTCAAGCTTTGTTCTAAGATGGTGCTATACTTTGAACCAGGTCGGGATGGAAGTTTCAACGACTTCCGGAGTTCAACGCTCTAATCGGTCCATGCCGAGAAGCTAGGCATTTTAATATTGTTATAAATAATAAAAAGTAAAATTTTGATCAAACATTGAGTTAATGCTTTAATTAACAGTAACTTGAACCCACCATATGGCAACTTATCAGTTGGATGTAGATTGGTTCAAAAACTTATAAAATACTCAATTTAGTGCAATAACTTGGTACGTAGGTGCAGATTGATCCAACAACATGTAAAATGCATAATTTAATGCAAATAACTTGGTACATTGGTGCATCTACATTACAAGCTTTACAACAGCAACATATTCGCTAACATCGGGACACGATACATGATATATTCACGTTGGAACAAATTATTAAGCATTATTTGGCTATTGATATTCACATCATAATGCAATATATTTGGCCAAGATAGTAATATTTAATGTTTAGGGAACAAATGTAATTTCTTCAAATTAAGTATATTTATATAGTTTTTAAAATTCTGACAAAGAATATTTAATTTCATATTCAATATTGATAAGTTTGCCTTTTCTAAACAACCATATGAGGCTTTCAAATAGATTTATACCAATCCCCTAAAAGGTATATTGTTAGTAGGCATCAACGTATAGGTTTTTTGTAGCTAAACAAACATGCGTTCTTATAGGTGAACAAACAAGCTTTCTTATATCAACTTCAGTCTTTTGTAATTCTAGAATTTGATTGAATTTGAACTAATAAATAAATAATTTTTACACAGTTGGGAAGCATCAACCCGATCACAATCAACAACTTTTATTGACAAAAATGAAGAATTATTGACTGGAATAAATCCACATGTCCATCTATATTGCTTAATATGTTGCCATTGTAAAGCTTGGACCGTAGATGTATCAATTTACCAAGTTATTATACTAAATTGTACACACCTGCCAAGTTGTTACATAGTAGATGCAAATTACTCTTTAATAAATATCATATTTGATAAATAAAAAGGCATTATTAAAATTCTATTAGTCCTTTGGAAATTATGTTTCTTGTTTACAATAATTACTATGAATCAACAAACATACAGTTAATGTTTAACCAAAATACTATGCTAACAGATAAAGAATTGACTAATCCATTATAAGAGGTAACAATGGTGAATTGAAATCTCTGTTTCATTCGTTTGCGGGATCAAATCACTTTCATGTTAGCATGTAATAAAATAGTAAGGATTTGCAAAAATAAACTTCAACCCTCCTGTTCATGCCACTTTGTCTTCCCACACCGTTTTAATTAAGCTGGCATGATACACAAAGTGCCACATCGTGTTATCCTTATGCATAGCAGTGTTATCTCCACGGCACTTGGATCATATGACCAAAATAGTTAGATGATATTCAAAGTTAAGTTGGCGCCTTGGCTGAAGGCAATTTCTAAAATATTAATTTATTTACTCGAAACATTGAAAAAAAATTGAAGAAGGTGCATGACGTTTGGTGATGGCAGTGCCATGCCGTTTGTGGGTTTCAATGAAGGAAAGAGTGTTCGACAGATATTAGCATATGCATTAGATGCATTAGAGCATCTCCAGCAGCATTGGTAAAATGGATTGCTAACCTAAAAACTGTCAGAATACCTAAAAATCAACAAAAACCAGCTCCAGCAGCATATGTATATAGATTGCTATACCTAAAATTTTTAGGCTATAGCCTAAATTTCTCTCTCCAACACATGGATTGCTATATTGCGTTCTGCCCGCTGGAGAGGCCAACTGCTTCGCGCCAGCCATTTCCGCTCGAGCAGGTGAGCTCCATCGTGGCTCGGACGGCACGAGTGCGGGCACGCTCCGCCTGCCACGCGCGGCCTACCGCCCATTCGCGGAGCGGGCGAGCTTTGGGCTTCCGCCGACCACGCTTTGGAAGCCCCGGCAGCGAGCATGACGCGTCAGGATCCGGAGCAGGGGAGCTCCGCCGGCCACCGCCATGGGCAACCCCAAGTCTCCGACGCGAGGTCTGCGCTGGGCAAGCCATGGCCCCGGCCCCGACACGAACTCGTGGGGTTGATGCCCAAGGGGAAGCTCGTGGGGTTCGATTCAGCGCAGCACAACAAGAGGATGCAATGGCGTCGATGGAGTGCGGGCATGCGGCGACGGCGTATGGGGGTGCGGCCGTGATCCAATCCGTGGGAAGATATTTTGTCTTGGACATTAACTTTTGCACAAGGGTCCTCACAGAAATATGTTATTTTCAGTAAATTTTCTGTGTCTTCGTCTTTTCACAACAAACCCCTAGAGCTAAGGAGAATTTACAAAATGCTTTATAGGTATCCAGCTTTAAGTATGCTGTTGGAGAGGAGTGCAGAAAATTTATAAATATGTTCTCTCTCCTGTATCTAAATCTTGTTTTACGTATTTGTTTTTACATATATGTTGCTGGAGATGCTCTTATGGTTACTACACGTAAAGTCGCTTTGGACCGTCTTCAATAGAGTTCAGGTTGGACCTGTTATAGCAGGCAAAATGACAAATCTGGGCGGACGGTGCTTACGGAATTACGATGAGATCCCATCTCCATCGGAGAAAGAGACACCAAAAATATATACTAGTTTAGGCTTTTAGGATGCGTCTCTTTGTTTGTGGCGAGCTAGGAGAAGAACTTCACACTTGGTGGTGCGGTGCCCAGCTCTTCTAGCTAAATGAGTTTGGCATCCTAAAGATGGACGCTAGCTGCCCTCGTGCATCTGATTGTAAGCCGACCAAGCGGTGTAGTTTCCATCAGTGGCCCATCTCCCGGCTTAGTTCGTTTGGCTGGTGGTTGATGCTGATTTGCGCTGAGAGAAAAAATACTGCTGGCTGGCTGGTGGTTGGTGCTGATTTCTGTTTAGAGAAAAATAATGCTGACTGGTGACTGATAAGCCAAACGTACAGACCATCCGTAGCGCGCTGTCCTCTTGACTTTCCAATCAGCAGCTGTACATTAGACAAAGAGGTTAGGTGCAACCCGTTTTCTGTCCAAAACGACGCTCGCCTGCAACCCGTTCCCATCCTGGACAGTTACAGAGGCGTTGAAGAGAGCCTTGTACCTCGATGTGGTTCCACTTCAATCTGTAGAGCAGACCAAAGCCCGCGTGCGTGTTCTCAGTTTTCTGAAACCAGAGCAATAATCGAGCTCTTTCAGCGAGAAGCAGCAAGCGAGTTTGAAATCAAATCATTCCCAGGCAGAAGTACTTGTTTAATTTACAGCAAAACGTGACAGGATCTCAAACGGGCGATCGAGTGGATAAGGCGCGGGTGAATCCGGAGACCCCTCTCTCCGTAGCCACGTCCTTAATTAAAACAGGAAACAGCTAGCTGAACCGGCCTCAAACGTGAGTGCTTTGCCCCGGCGGCTTCTTCCTTTCGGTGGTATCCGGCTTTTCCTTTTTTCTTTCCCTCCTGCTTACACCTACAGGTACAAATATATACTACTCCGGCAAATAAACTAGTGAGCTCGATCTCTACTCCATTGCTGCCATCTCGGCTTCTCACCCGCGAAAGGCCGGTGAGGCGAGATGGCAGGCATGGAGGCGCCGCTCCTCGCCGCAGCGCCGCCGGGCAAGGAGGAGGAGCAGAGGCCGGTGCTCGTCGAGGTGAAGAAGCAGGCGTGCTTGGCCGGGCCGCTCGTGGCCGGGTTCCTCCTGCAGAACCTGGTCCAGATCGTCTCCGTCATGTTCGTCGGCCACCTCGGCGAGCTCCCCCTCGCCAGCGCCTCCCTCGCCACCTCCTTCGCCGGCGTCACCGGCTTCAGCCTCCTGGTACGGTGAACACCACACATCACCTCCCTCTAATTCGATTCTCTCCATCAACCATCATCGTTTTCGTTTCCATCCATCCGGTTCGATCGTCGATCACTAACCGCCGGCCGGCCGGCCGGCGTCGTCGGCACGGCAGACGGGCATGGCGTGCAGCCTGGACACGCTGTGCGGGCAGGCCTTCGGCGCGCGGCAGCACCGCCTGCTCGGCGTCCACAAGCAGCGCGCCATGCTGGTGCTGGCCGTGGTCAGCGTCCCGGTGGCGGCGGCGTGGTGCTACACCGGCGAGATCCTCGTGTCGTGCGGGCAGGACCCGGAGCTCGCCGCCGGGGCCGGGCGGTACATCCGGTGGATGGTCCCGGCGCTGTTCCTGTTCGGGCCGCTGCAGTGCCACGTCCGGTTCCTGCAGGCGCAGAACCTCGTCGTGCCGGTGATGCTCGCCTCCGGCGCCGCCGCGCTCTGCCACCCGGCCGTCTGCTGGCTGCTGGTGTTCGGGCTCGGCCTCGGCAGCGACGGCGCCGCCCTGGCCAACGGCGTCTCCTACCTCGCCAACGTCTCCTTCCTCACGGTCTACGTCAGGGTGTCGCCGTCGTGCAGGGCCACCTGGACGGGGTTCTCCGGCGAGGCGTTCCGCGGCCTCCGTGACTTCCTCAGGCTCGCCGTGCCGTCCGCCGTCATGATCTGGTGAGCTGAGCTTCACAATCTAGCTAGATTCTTCCATTTTTCCACTCCATTGTTACATATCGATGGCAACTAACGCCGATCGAGTCGCTGATGGCAGCATGAAGTGGTGGTCCTTCGAGTTCGTGGTGCTGCTCTCTGGCCTCCTCCCCAATCCCAAGCTCGAGACGGCCGTGCTGTCTATCGGGTGAGACGAGACCTGATCTCCCAACATGTATGGTCTCGATAAAATAAAATCCTCTCTGATCGCCCAATGCTCATTCATTATTGCCATGGTTGATTCTTTCTGCCTGTAGCTTGAACACTAACAACTTCTTGTTCATGGTGGCCCTGGGACTCGGTGGCGCCATAAGGTCAGTTCCCCCGGCCCGGAACACACACAAATCTTTAATTTGTCAGCTAAATCACCAGGATCTCATCGACACACATATATAGATTTGACTGTCACTGACCTGGGTTACTGCTGCCTGCAGCACGCGTGTGTCGAACGAGCTCGGCGCCGGGCGGCCGGAGGCGGCCCGGCTGGCGACCCAGGTGGTGGTGCTCCTGACGGTGGCGGTGGGCGTGTCGGAAGGGCTCGTGATGGTGCTGCTGCGTCACCTCTGGGGGTACGCGTACAGCAACGAGGAAGAAGTGATCAGGTACACGGCCAGGATGACGCCCATCCTCGCCGTGGCCCTCCTCTTCGACGGCCTGCAGTGCGTGCTCTCAGGTGAACAACTTGATCTCTCAAGTCTCAGCTCCGAGCAACAAACACGTTTGTCTTTCAAAAGAAAAAAATAATACACATTTGAATTTTGAACAAGCCGGGTGTGCGTTCTTTGATGATTCTCAGATGTTGTCTTGCTGATGTTGCATCATAGATATGTATGATGCCTTTGCGTTGATGATCTGCAGGTGTTGTTAGAGGATGTGGCCGCCAGAAGGCCGGCGCCTACATCAACCTCGCGGCGTATTACCTCGCCGGCATCCCTTCAGCATTCGTGTTTGCCTTCGTTTGCCATCTCGGAGGAATGGTAATTCTGACATCTGAAACTTTTCTTCTTTTCGGTTAAGTTACCCAATTTTATTTTTTGCACCTTTTCTCAACTGGGCTAATTTGAACTCTGATGAACAGGGCCTCTGGTTCGGGATCATGTGCGGGCTGGTGCTGCAGATATTGCTGCTGCTCTCCATCACCTTATTCACCGACTGGAACAAGGAGGTAAGCTTGTGTCTATTCAAGCTTCCATGCGTGTGATTTTTTTTGTTGTCATTTTAAGCTTGTCTATTCGATCGTGTGTTTTTTTCTTCATTTTCATGTCAATTTCAGTTTTTGAACGCTTTTGTTGCTGATGGGTAACTTTTTCAGGCGATGAAGGCGAAGGACAGAGTTTTCAGCTCTGCTCTTCCTGTAGATGTGGCAACGGCATGAGGTAGTGTAGTGTAGAGCAGACGAAAGGGATGCACTTTTGTTGGGAATAATATAATGCTCAAGCATGCATTGCATTAAGGTGGCCTTGTGTTGATGTAGTGAGTAATGCTGATGCCCATGCTGGTTATTTATTGTTTATTGTTTGAGCATCTCTGTTTGTACCATGATCTAGCTAGGCTCAAAAGATTCGTCTCGTCGTGTACATCAAAACTATGCAATTAATTTTTTTATTTATCCACGTTTAGTACTCCATATATGAGGAGAGAGATTTGATGTGATAGGTGAAAAGTGAAGTTTGGAGAGAGAATTTTTGAAGTTTAGTGATGGGATTGGGAACTAAACAGGGCCATTGAGGCATGAACGCAAGTGATATCTTTTCTGACACCGAACCAGAATATTCTCTCTGCTAAACAAGTATAAAAAGCCTGGTTGCACGACTGAAACGATTATATTCACTATTTCAGAAACTTATATTTCCACGATCTCATCATGCTCAGCTTTTCTCGGCGACGTTATTTCTTCCACCTCACATATCTATCTTGTTTCGGTATCAACATGGTATGACTAAGCAGCTTAATATTTCTCAAGTCACAATCGGAGCTCACATGCTACGTAGCTCTACAAATGGAACTTTGCCCTCAGGAAGGATACCAAGAACAGAATCCAAATAGCCATGACAGAATCGAAACATGAATTAGCCACTGACATGACACTGGACTCAATCACAGTTTACAGCTGCAACGATGTTCATATCTGCCACACGCAAGCTATCTCAACAATGGACTTCAAATTTGCGCGACACCTCACCTCACTTCATATATATAAACCCGAAAGATATTCGAGCACAACAAAAGACATCGGCTGCCAAACAGGACAAGCTTTATTGTAGCTTCAACTTCAAGTGTTCCTGGACTTTGATGTCAACTTGCTGGTTCCACTTGTCTCGGAAAGGGCTCTGAAAGATGTTGACATGTTGTCATGAACACCGCCCCTCAAATGGGAGAACAAACCTTTAACAGGAATTTTCAACATGTACGCCCACTCCTTGCAACTTCTGCTGTTCTGCAACAGAAAGCGCCCTATCGCACAGATTGTTACCAGGGCCGTGTTTCTTTGAATTAGGAAAACTTTTTTCTGTTCCTTTGACCAATAATTAAGGGTATTAAATAAAGTTAGTTTATAAAATTAATTTTATAACATTAAACTATTTCGCAAGACCTATCTAATGAGGCCTTTGACCGCACGATTAGAGAATAGTTACTGTAGCATCACCATATGATTAGAGATTCGTCAGGCAAAGTTGCACTCATTCTTCTCATTCTTAAATGGGTTTTGTACTCCATACATGCAAGATTCCTTTTGGAAATTTTTTCCCTGTGATGAAAGAAACACGGCCCAGAGAATGCTCATTCTCAAGTGTTGCAGAGTTTTAAAATATAACTGTCGCCGTCGTTTCCTATCAAAAGCCCACCTTTTTTTCGAGAACTATCAAAAGTTCAAAACCTACTTGCATCGCAAAGGATGCAAGATTGGAAACTCAACTTTCACCTGAACCAACTATCACCTGTACCAACTATCGAAAAAGTTTTTTGGGGTCAGATTCTGATGTTTTCCTTTTTTCAGTTGCATCTGAGCAAAGTGTGAGATTGCATCCACAAAGCTATAACATACTATAACGATAGGTAACGGAAGGACGAGAATGTAAGTGGCACACAATCGCATAAATGATTGACCACAAATATCTCTGGCTTATGACCTATGAGTGCCTGATAGGTAACGGAAGAACAAGAATATAAGTGGCATACAGTCACATAAATGATTCACCGCAAATATTTCTGGCTTATGACCTATGAGTGCCTTCAGAGTTCAGGGCACGGCTACAAACAGAATATCAACCTGATTCACACGGTGATGCCATACAGGGCAGATCCATGGCGATCCAACAGATATATTCGAGCAGATTGGTTTGCACACTTGCAATAACTAAAGGTTAAGACTTCAGGCAGAAACCAACCTCAGATCACAGTTAACAGCTTGTACTGGCAATCGAAAATCATACAGGCTAACCGGCAGGCAATAACAAAACAATGCTACTACCAAGTATCATGTGGACTACAGGGCAAAAAAATCTCGTCATAAGGCATTGCCAAAAAAATTTACTACCCCATTGAGTATATGTGCCAAAGCCAAATGCTACCACAGCTATAGGTCTCAAAGATTAGCAGAACGAACAGCTTAAACAATAGCTCAGAAGAAATACAAATGTGCTCATCACTAACACTCGCTAGCATGATAATAGCTGACAACTACAGATATGTATCCACCTGTTAACACCTCGAATCCCAACACCTTTTGCCGCCTAAATCTTCTATCCAGCCATCTGATTATCAAAACAATGAATAAGGCTCGTGTGCATCAACAGTTGAACATGACAAATTCAATTAAAATAACAACGCAATGTGGATGAAAATGCAATTTAACTACAGAAACAGATATGGACTCTCCAGTTGCACACAAATAAAATATCCAAGTGTGCATGGTCAGATTTATTGACCCTACAGTCGAATAACATTCAAAACTAATATCGAGTTGGACTGCTGATCGGATTAAACCTCAGTACCGAGAGAGCTGTTTATAACATACCAAGGCACAAGTCACACAGATACCAAAAGTACATATTGAGTTGTTCTTGTATAAAAACCCCAAGTTAACATATCTCTATATGCCCAAGTTAACACTGGTTCATGTATAGAGACACCAATTTGAGCTACAATTACTCTGAGCTTAGATTTTTCATTCTTTGACCTCCGTACTCATGCTGAACTATCGAGTGCGGTGCCTTTGGGAAATGAGACCTTCCAATACATCAGCTATCTTGTTAAAACCAATTTTCATTTTCTGAGAAAACTAAATATTCCTTGTCACAGTAACCGTTCCTTGAACAACTATTGTAAATTGATCTGAGAGAATTCATTGAACCAATCAACTACTGCCACAAAAGCTACTTTCAAGGTGATATATATGGTCAAATGTTTATGCCAATGATGTTAGTGCAACTAAATGAAAATTGAAGTTACCAAAATCACTGTTCTTGAGTTTCATGTATTGCTGCAGCATTTTAGGAAAACATAAGCCATCGATGTTAGTGCAACTAAATGAAAATTGAAGTTACCAAAATCACTGTTTTTGAGTTTCATGTATTGCTGCAGCATTTTAGGAAAACATAAGCCATCATTGTAAAGAAAGAAAGGACTCCAAACTGATTATTAATATGTAATGAAACATAGTAGAAAGAATGGCTCTGAACTGATTATTCCCAGTGTTGAAATACTTTTATACATACATTCTGACCTAATATCAAATTTTAATTGCCACTATATTTATTTATGATAGAGGATTAGTACATTTCAGTAACTGGTTCGGAAGTGAGATTCAGTTTTTGAGTTGTAACAATTCTTCAAACATCAAGAACAAACATATTAATTCAAGTAAGCAGAATGGCATACCATAAAAATACTTGATAACACCCATACAAGCTCAATCCACCAAACCAATCAACATATTGAGAACATCCTTCTTTATGTCACCTCGACGGATCTGCGCCTTTGCCTCATCTATTCTTTGCTTCTTGAGCTTGGATTCCAAATATTGTGCCTTTTCATCACCAATTAACTCAAATGCCCTCTTCAGAGTCTCCCCACTTGGATTCTGGACCTCGATCTCCTCCACATAAGTAGCAAGGTTGGAATACAACTTCTGCAATTCATCAAAACCCCTGCGCATACCTTGCACATTAGCATCTTCTTCCATTTCCTCATCATGAGTTTCCCCTTCCTTATTCTTAGTTGAAGTGTCACCATTCTGATTTGCAGTTATGGCTTCCTTTGGCCTGAGACTGTTCATGTCTATGTCCATCTTCCCTTTGCCAGTCCTCACCTTCTTGCTCTTGGCCAAATCACCACCATTTTGAGTGCCAGTAGTGATGGTCTCCTTCATTGAACCACTCTTTGCATCTTTGTCCAATTCCTCATTGTTATTTTCTCGCTTCTTACTCTTGCTCGGTGAACCAGCAGCGGTAGCCTCCTTTGACAACCTGCTTTTAGCCTCTCTGTCTGTTTTCTCTTTGACGGCTTGCCCCTTCTTACTTCCTTTCTGAGAATCACCCTTTGAATTCTTTCCGTCCTTTTTCTCTTTGTTAGCCTGCCCCTTCTTAGCACCATCATTTTGAGATGCAGCAGCAGCGATAGCCTCCTTGGCCTTCTCTCCCCAGATTGCTTCCGAGAGATGATACATCTGGAGCTCATCTTCTTTACTCGGCAAAATGCCTGTGTTCACTGCTTTCTCATACCGCCCCTTGAGCATCCGTACCTTCTCATACATATCTGTGTAGGTGCAGTTCTTCCTCTCGAGGTGGCCACCAAGAGTAGCAATGAGAAAATCAGTCTTCGGCAGCGCGCCCTGGCTCTTTACGTGCGCCGCAAGGGTCTCCAGTATCTTCATCTCATCGTGTTTCCCCCATAGACGCTGTGCGCGTGAAGGCTTCTCGGACTTGGTGCTGGATGGCGACTTATCAAGCGACGCCGCCTTCTCCGGCTCAGCCTTGCCCTTCTTCCCCTTGCCGACTGGAGTGGCCTCAGGCGCCGCCTTCTCCATCTCGGCCTTGCTCTTCTTCGCCTTGGCGGCTGGAGTGGCCTCAGGAGCCGCCTTCTCCGACTCAGCCTTGCCCTTCTTCACCTTGCCTGGCGGGGAAGCCTCAGCCGCCGCTGCAGCCTTCTCAGCCCCGACCTTGGCCTTCTTCCCTTTGCCGGGCGGAGCAGGATCCTCCGCGGGCCTCTTCCTCTCCTGCTCCGCCTTGGACTTCCCAGCCGCCGCCGCCGCCTTCTTCTTCTGCTTCTGAACCAACGGCTCCGGTTTCTCAGACTCCGACTCCGATGACTCGCCCTCCTCCTCGTCGTCGACGCCGGCGTCGGATTCGGGCTGGGGAAGCCGGTGCGACGGCGGCTTGGTGGGGGAGCGGTGTACCTGGCGCAGCTGGAAGGCCTGCGCGTCGGTGTCGGAGTCGGAGTCGGAGTCGGAGCCCTCCGCCGCGTCGGCGCCGTCGGCCGCCGCGGCGGGAGGGGGCATCCGTTGTGCGGGGAGGCTCGGAGGGTCCTCCTCCTCCTCGGAGCCGGATTCCTCGGAGGACTCCTCCTCCTCCTGCGGCGGCGGCGGCGGTGGAGGCGACGCCGCGCGGCGCTTGCGGGCCATGGCTCGCCGCTAGGGTTTAGTGGGGGGCGGAGTGAAAGGGGAGAATGGGATGGGTCAGATGCGGGAGGACTTCTTTGTTTTTTTTTAAGCTCCAGGATGCGCAATACGGGAGGGACAAGGGCCTAATTGGCCGAGTGTATTTGGCCCAGGCCCGCGGATGCAAGAGCATGCGAGAATTCCGTTTCTCACACATGGACCTTCTCTCACGGTGTGCTGTAGTATCCTGTAGGAAAAAGTCTATTTTACGTCCCTCATGTTTAGCCGTCGTTCGCTTTTCGTCCTCTAAGTACCAAACCAGAAATCTTTGGTCCTTCAAGTTCCAAAACCGTGCGTTTTACATCCCTCGGCGGTTTCTACGGCGGTTTCGCTGACGTGGCGCGCTGACATGGCGTGCTTAAAATGGCTGAAACTTTAAAAAATCATATAAAATCGTAAAAAAATGATAAAAATATAAGTCAAAATTTTTTAGCTTCCTCATGAGCATTTTTTCACAGTGAAGTCATTTATTTACATGTTTGATATTATTTTCTTATCGAAATAAAATAGGCAAGAGAAGATACCATAGAACTTGTAAAATGCATAGTAAATATTTGAAATATTATAAAATAGTAAATCCAACTCCTATGTGCATCTAGTGAGTGTGTCCATCTATCAGAATTATTTTCTTTACATATTATATTATGCAACTCCTTTGGATAAGCACCTAATTATAATAGGATTATGTTTTAGCATATGCACAAACATAATCTTACTCTACCGTATAAAAACTTCTAATATATAAAAAAACTACTCAACTAGATGGACACACTCACCAGAGGCACACAGGAGTTGGATTTACTATTTTATAGTATTTCAAATATTTACTATGCATTTTACAAGTTCTATGG
>OAMR01000024.1:1837124-1854336 GCA_900205405.1 Echinochloa crus-galli | reverse complement strand
TATTAAATGATAGTAAAACACCAACATACACACAGGAGTTGGATTTACTATTTTATAATATTTCAAATATTTACTATGCATTTTACAAGTTCTATGGCATCTTTTCTTGCCTATTTTATTTCGACAACAAAATAATATCAAACATGTAAATAAATGACTCCACTGTGTAAAGATGCTCATGAGGAAGCTAAAAAATTTGACTTATATTTTTGTCATTTTTTTACGATTTTATATGATTTTTCAAAGTTTCAGCCATTTTAAGCACGCCATGTCAGCGCGCCACGTCAGCGAAACCGCCGCCACGTCAACAAAACCACCGTAGAAACCGCCGAGGGATGTAAAACGCACGGTTTTAGAACTTGAAGGACTAAAGATTTCTGGTTTTGCACTTAGAGGACGAAAAACGAACGACGGCTATCCTGTATCCAGTAATCGAAGCCCAGCAACAAGGCAATCAATCACCATCATAATACAGCAAGCGTGCCAATAAGCCACAGTCCGCCTCGTTCTGCTTCCTAGCAAAGCTTGCTCGATCGCTGTGGCATGTGCCAGGTATGGCATGCGTGCAACAATAAACACAAATAAAAAAACAAAATACTTATTCCCAAAATCTAGATGGAGAGCCCTCTCCATTTAGGCTTAGATGGAGAGCCCTCCCAATTTAGAAATTTTGTGCATGTGGAGGTGATGCTATAAAAGCAAAGTCTAAAGAAAAAAGAATAAAAGTAACAGTGGGAAAGAAAAAGCAGATCTGATGATGGGCGGCCCGGTGAAGTCAGGGTTCGGGGGGTTACTAGAGGTCCGGACCTTAGAGCGATGGTCGGGGAGGCGGCCAGCCCGACGATGGTGGTGGATCGAGGGCAGTGAGGCCGCGTACGATGGCGTCGCCAGCGGGGGTAGTGGAAGACAACCGGTGGGTGGGGTCGGGCGGGGGAGCTCATCGGAGACGAAGACGTTGACTACGGCGACGTCGTCATATTCTCAGATCCGGGCAAAGAGGAGAGGAGGGAAGGAGAGGGGAGGGGAGGAGGAGAGGGAATGGGGTGGATGGCCGTGACGGCGGATCCAGCGGTGGTGGTTGGCGGGGGACGAGACATCATATTGGTCAGTGGAAGGCAAGGGGAGGGAAGGGGTGGGTGGTGGGCAGCGGCGAGTTCACCGCCGGCCGGGAAGGTGGTCGGAGTCCTGCGGCGGCGGGGGCAGCACGGTGAGCAATGCTGTGGAGAAGGAGAGGGAATGAAGGGAGGCGAACAAAGGAAGAAGAAAAATGCGGAGGGAGGGGGGTTTCCCTCCGCGAAACGTGTTTTGTGGAGAGCCCTCTCCGTGTAGTTGAGTCCTACATTATTACCATCTTCAGTTTTTCTAATAACCAGCCGCGATCTCAGCGTGGTACTACTCCTAATCCTTGTCTCCGCCTCGCATTACCACCGATCACACTAACGCTGGAATGGTAGTCTTCCTAGCCGTCACTCTACAGCCATTAGTCAACACGAATTCCTAACCTCCAACTCTGAGGATCAAATCCCCCAACCATGAACCCCTAATCCTAAACGATATATATACTTCTTCTTGAACTCTAATCGAATCCTCAACCCTAAACACGGTCTCCTCTTCTTTTAGCTTGGGGGTTATGAGCTCCAGCCAATGCCAGGGGATGGGAGGAAGGGAAAGAGATTTGCACCATAAACAATGGCGTTAGAGTTGCCATGTCGAAGATGCATGTGTCTAATAGAGAGAGCAGATGAAAATATGGAATGAGAAAGATGGTCGACGATGTACCTCATCGTATTTCATTTCTAATGGCAACATTAGAGCCACCACAGTGGAGATCTGAGATGAGTGAATTCGCGAGAGAGATAAAAGGGGAGGCGGCTTCAGTCACGGGCCTTGGCGGTGACTGGATGAACGTGTTTGGCATGGGGCCCGGGCCTTAGATCATGCTATCGAGAGAGTCCCATATATGGCTCGTGCGTATGGATGGATGGATGCACTGCGAAGGATCAACAATTTGGGTCTTTGAAATTGTTGGTAACTAGAATATCATTTCGGAGAAAAACCGTGCCAGCTACATTATCAAGATGATTTTGTATATAAGTAATAAATATACTTTTTTTGGAAAAGGGGTGCTTTATTAATTTTTAGTTGAATACATCGAGGTGATACATCCACCTAAAAACAAGTTCCCGGCCTCTGCCATTTCAGCACACAGCCCAATACAAATTTGAAACAAAGCCAGAACACTACTAACAGCCAACCCTACGACTAGACTGCCATCCAAACACCCGGCCAAAAAAAGCCTTGGCCACTTGAACCAAGAAGAGCGACGCCGCTACAAGAGTATCCTTCAATGATGGCGGTTGAAGGATAGCCCACGAACGAGCCAATGCGACGTTGTGAATATGACCTGTAAAGTGAAAGGGCCTCTAGCCTAGTGGTTAGAGCACCTGAGTAGCACCCTGCAGACCCAGGTTCGACTCCCTGTGGGAGCGAATTAACTGGGTTTGGAATAAAAAAAATTAAAAAAAAGAGGTAGGGGCTTCCCCTACTGACTCCGGTCAAAAAAATATGACCTGTAAAAAATTTGGAGTTTTATTATCAAAAACCGCTGCGTTTCGACAGCGCCAGACCGCCCAACATATGGACGACGCGCCCACAAACACCAGTGGTTTATAATTTGGTGGAACTAGGTTAAGCCATCCATTAAACATATTATTCACACTAATTGTTTTAGGTAAGCCCCAAGCCGCATAAACCGAAGCCCATACCATACGTGTGAATCTGCAATTGAAAAACAAATGTTGTATAGTCTTATTTTCGTGACAGAAATAGCATTTTTTACTACCATTCCAATTACGCTTGGCAAGGTTATCTTTAGTAAGTATAACTCCTCTTCTGAGAAACCACATAAAGATTTTGACTTTTAGTGGGACTTTTGATTTCCATAACCTAGTATTTGTTCTTGGGATGTTTTGATGGATTAGAGCCACATAATGTGTTTTAACCGAGAAAACACCTTTCCGATCCAGACTCCATTGAAAATCATCCCTATCATCTGTGAGTTCTACGTTCTCTAATCGTGCCACCAGGTTATTCCACATTACCAATTTAGGACCAATCAAATCGTGACGCCAGGATATATCAGGGATCGTTGTGCTGAGCACGTCCGCCACCGTATCCTGTTTTTTTTGAGCTATGTTATACAGTTGTGGATATTGATCACGAAGAGGCCTGTTTCCTAGCCATTTATCTTCCCAGAATCTTACCTGTGACCCATCTTTTATAATGAAAGATCCGAATTTTAGGAACTCGTTTTTAACCTTCATCAGGCTAGCCCAAAGCATCCACCGTCCGTCCCGCCCGAATAAACCCTAGCGCCCTCGATCCGCCGTCCAATCCCCCACACGCCCTCCTCCATTCCCCACCAACCACGTCGCCCCTCCCACTGGCCGAGCCCGCCGCGCGGTGTTCGCCGCCCCGCACCGGATCCGGCTCCACCCAGCGAATCAAAAACCCCGGGCGTGGGATGGGACGACACCCCCATGTGGCCCACCACGCGGATCCACCGGCCCCGCCCGATCGGACGGCCAGGGAACGCGGGTACGCTCCGCACTGGGTGGGGGCAACGCGCGGTGGCGGCGCGGCGGAGATAAAAGGGCACTCCCCAAGAAGGCCTCGCCCTCCTCCCACCTCGACGCGCCTCTGAAAGATCGGAGCCGCTGCCCAGTCCGCCTCCCCCTCCCCCCTGGTTCCAACAAGATTTCCACTCCAGAGATACCTGGTCAAGAAGTAGACCTTGTTCCACAAGAGAGTTGAGCTCATCAGTGTTGGCAGTGCATTTTTTCCAGGCCACTGCTGGGGATGGCGGATCCACGAACATTGGCTTGGTCGACGGGGGTGGAATTGGCGCTCTTTTCCCCCTTCCCCTTCCAGCACCTCGTCCGCGCGTCGACATGGGGGCTCGCTCAAGAACTTTTGATTTCTCTCGCATACACAGACTACAAACTCGGGGGCTGCACCAAGCAGATCTCGCTCGAGAATGTGTGATTGGAGGTAGGCGAAGAACAAAGATGGTTTCAAGCGCCAAAGAAATGACTGCGATGGCCTACCAGGATATTCTCCAGTACAGAAATGGGATAATCAGGGATTTAATTTCCGAAATTTAAGGAATAATGATCTTTTGACCTTCGACTAGTTTTCATGAAACTACTCGAAGATTGAAGACTGCTTTTGAACCTCCGACTACTTAAAAAAAAGTACTCGAAGGCTCGGGGGCTATACCCATTGGGTGCATCAGAAGATGCACTCCAATGGAAATTATGTCAAGATAAAGATTTCTGAGCGTCTTGGGCTTAGCTCCAATTACTCGAAGACAGATTCAAGACTTGAAGCAAAGGCGCAAGATGCTCGGGGGCTTGTGGGACCAGGATCCCTAGGACCACTCATCCAAGGATTAAACTACTCGATAAGGAATGTTTGATCCGACTACTTTAAACTAGTCGGCTATGGTACAAGACGGCGTAGTTGATTAGATAAACTAGTCGTATGCTGGTAGGAGACTCCCCAAAGTATTCTGTTGTAGTACTCCAGGTTGTATACGACTAGGATGTTGTAACCGACTTGTAACTCTGCTCCCCAGACTATATGTCGTGACTAAATTTCCTCTTGGAGAAATTTTCAATAACCCTGATGCGACTGGACGGATAAGCAAGTGGAAAGCTGAAATTGCAGCATATAGCCTAGAATTTGCTCCTCAAACTGCTATCAAGTCCCAAGCTTTGGCTGATTTCACAGTATCCCCGGTTAGACGTGCTCGACATAATTCGTCGACACCATCTCTTATAATGAAGGATCCAAACTTTAAGAAATCATTTTTAACCTTCATCAAGCTAGCCCAGAAGTGAGAATCCCCGCTTTTCCATTGGACCTGAACCAACGGCTTGGTCCCTAGATATTTGTTGCGTAAGATCTGTTGCCAGGTACCGTCTGATGTCAGCAGACGATACAGCCATTTGCTGAGGAAAGCCGTGTTTTTGAGTTCTAGGTTGTGTATTCCTAATCCCCCTTGCTCCTTTGGTAAGCATAATATATTCCAGCGAGCAAGTTTGTACTTACGTTTATGATTGTCACTCTGCCAGAAAAATCTAGACCGGTAGTAATCTAACTTCTTACGAACCCCTACTGGGATTTGGAAGAAGGACATCATATACATCGGTAGACTACTAAGAACTGAATTGATTAACGTCAGGCGCCCTCCATATGAAAGATTTTTCCCTTTCCAGCTGCTAAGGCGGCTCTCAAAGCATTCCTGGACCCTCAACCAATCGTTATTAGACAGTTTCTGAAAGTGAATTGGAATGCCTAGATATCGGATCGGGAAAGTTCAATGTTGCAACCAAACAGTCCTTATATTGTTCTTCAAAGTTTGTGGCTTCGTCAAAACAGAATATTTCACTCTTATGGAAATTAATCTTCAGCCCTGATGACTGCTCAAAAGCACAGAGGATAGGATAGGGGAAATATTATACAAAAGCCCTGATGACTGCTAAAATGTACTAAAGCATACCATATTATATGTTCACTGCGTAGATCTAATCATTTGGAGTCTAATACAATTTAATTTTCTATTTTATGATTTTTCTGTGATTTATTATGATTTTTCAAAACTGCTTCAGGGGTGATTTGTTCGGTTTAAGAAAGTTCAGGGGGTAAGTTGGGGGGTGATGTGTTCCACCCATCATAGGTTGGGGGGTCAAGTAGACTTTTTCCTAAATATACCTATCTAATAACAATGTATACAATCAACGTCTTAATGACAAGAGTTGCTTAATGTGGTAAATGGGTGATTAATGTTAATGACGGTAAATTTGGATATATCCTGGAATAAACTGTTTGTAAATTTGGATATATATATATATATCTGTCTCTTATACACATCCTCTTATACACATCTAGAAGGTTGTATCCACACGGTGCAGTTAAAGGATCACGATGTTGCTGTAAGTAGGAGCTTGTTAATCGTTACTACAGTCCTTGCGTTATGATCGATATCCTGTGGTCATGCAAGTTGAAGTATGTGTTGAGAATGGGTGAGCATGGCTGTTCGTTCCATTCATATGTGGACTCTGGAATGGCATTGATAGACCATTAAAGCTGTAGTGCTACTGTCTGAAGAACCCAGTGAAAGACACTACTACAAAAATGATTTGTACGGCCTCCCTAATTTTTTTCAGGGGCGGACGAAAAGGTCACCTGTTCCTACAAAATGAACGGATTATTGTAGCTCACTAGTCAGATCTTTCTTCCTCCTCTGTCTCCCATCTTTCTTTTCTATCTCCCACCTCCTAGTGATGACCTTGTGGGGCCACGCTCAAGGCAGGGGCTACGTAGCGTGCCTGTGCCCAAGGCCGCTGGGCTACCACGTCATATGCTGAGTCAATTCCAGGAAGCAGAGCTTGTTGCCGCACGGTGAGGCGGGCTTCGGCGGAGCTGTCTCGTTGTGGACGACGATGAAGAAGTGGGAGGCGGAGATCTAGTAGGGGAGCTGCACTCGGTAGGGTTTGGGTGCGGCGGACACTACCGGAATAAGTGCTATTGGCACCGGTTGAAAACCCCCTTTAGCACCGGGTTTTTCAACTGGTGCTACTCTTCCGGTGCTAAAAGGTGACATCTTTAGCACCGGGTCAAATAACCGGTGCTAAAGGTGGGGGCACTAGGCAAAAATATTTGCATATTTGCGTGTTGCCGGATTCGAACTCAAGACCTCTTGGCTCGCGCGCGTACACCTACCTAACCATCTCACCTACACAGCACATGTGATAGAATAAAAGATGCGCTCCTTTTGAAGTAGCATGTGACACCCACATTAGCACCGGATCGTATTTACGAACCGGTGCTAAAGGGCCTTTAGCACCGGGTCGTAACACCACCCGGTGCTAAAGGGTGACCCTTTAGCACCGGGTCGTAATACCACCCGGTGCTAAAGGAGGGGGACCCTTTAGCACCGGATCGTAACAACAACCGGTGCTAAAGGGTACTTTTAGCACCGGTTGGTGTTACCAACCGGTGCTAAAGGGTTCCCGAGGGCGCCCCAATTTCGCACCCGGTGCTAACGTTACATTAGCACCGGATCTTAAGTGCACCGAGGCATATGAGGGGTGCGGATGTGAGTTATTCTGGTAGTGAGTGAAGTGAGTAGGATGTGAAAAGGACATGGTGGTAGAAAGGCATTGGGGCGTAAGGAGGGGGCTGAGGCCACGGGATCAAGGGGGCCGACCAGGACATCGTCGTCAGAATGGGAGGACGAATAGGAGGTGAACGGGGAGCGGCGATGAGGGAGGTGGTGTGGGGGAGGCGGCGGCGATTGAAGGGAGGGAGGGGAGAGCCACGTGAGGAGAGAGCGGAGGGCTAGGTCGCGGTCGGCGAAGGAGGCGAGTCAGAGTGTGCCGGTGAGGAGCGCGGAGCGGAACAGGAGGAGCGCCGCGAGGAGGAGTGGTGGGAGTGAGGCCGGAGAACATTTCGTGTTCGCTTTTTTGTTCTCTAGTGGATGGGGTAGAATACACAGCAAGCACACGAACACGAGAGAGTAGTTCTGGCGCTGCGAATAACTAGCGGCTTTTTTTCGGTTCTATTGCCTCTCTTATTTGTAGCAAGACTTACAACTGAAAGGAAAAGGAAATTCAGGGCTTGGTCTTCGGCTCCTGCATGAGCAGGCATCCCGCACGCTGGCATCATGCTGTGCGCAACGGCCCCGACGTGAACAGGCGCGTCTGCAGCCACTGCATACGCGCCCAGCCTGACTGAATCAACTAGCTGGGCGACCTGCTAACTAACTAGGAGAAACAGCTAGCAAAATAAACAGAAAAGATACACGAGCACAAGTTTACTGGCAACACACATTTGACTACAATAACTGTGTTAGTCAAAGTGGCTCGTTGGAAATCCACCGCTTGAACATGGCGAAGCATCTCTCTGGCTGGAACTCAGGTGCAGTGTGTCCTCCACCCTGCAATTAAAATCATTATGTTATACATTGATCTTTAGCAGCGTAATATATGTTAGGTATTCAGAAATGCTGAAAGTTAAAGGATATATTACAACCTTTACAGTAGCAAAAGTCATGTTGTTCGAGTATGATATACTGAACCTGCAAACATAAATACAAATGCAAGGCGTGAAGTCTATTTAGTCATATTTGAAAAGGCGTCCATATTACTTCACAGATCGATATTAGATCTAAATATTTATATATATATAAAACCTCACCCAGCGGATTGGCCATCAAGATGCCAAGCCTTCCAGTCATCAACGATAGAGAAGTTGAGTGATCTCACCCAGGCCTGGGTACCGATAAATGGTACAACGGAATCATGATCCCCACTGTGTGAATAATATGGTCAGATTAGAGTACCTCCAACTCTCTAAATGATTTGAGTAAAAAATTATTTTATATATCTTTATAATTTTCAACAGCTTTTCTATATCTTGTGCACAGTCTGGAGAGTCATCTCATACTCCATCTTTGGCTATATTTGAATATCCAATTGAAGAGGCCGTTGGTGGGTGTTTTAATTTTTCATCAAAATCACTATTTCTGTAAGTTAGAAAAGATATAAAGAGTCTCCTAAAGATCTTAGGTTTGGCAGAAATGGGATCTAATTGAAAATTATCATACAGGTAGTTCAGGACCCTGTTCTTGCTTAAGCCTCCCTTTTCATACAGGTAACCAAATGTTTACTATGAATATAGAATTGTTGACAAAGTAACCGCTAGTAGACTGACCTACTTCCTTTTGATACTAATGTTTCTATTTCATTGCGAAATGTATGGCGTCATAAGTTACCCGGTTGCAAAGAAAATAACAGGGTACATTATTGTTATGCCCTTCCCGCCCCTGTTTTAATTCTGTAAGATGATTAGCATAGTATGAGTTTTATTCAGCATACAAAGCACCAATTCACCATGGATGGTCACAGACTTCATCCAGAGTTGCCAACGCTTTCACGTCGACCTAGTTTCCTGCCTTCCTAGCCCCGATTCGTTTCCAGTTGTTATATCATCTTCTTTTTTTCATGGTCATTGTATCTCTCGGCAGCTCTACTTTGTAGGCGCCAAAAAATTATACCATCAAGGTAGTCATCCTCTATTTCAACAATTACTTTCCTCAATAAATATTCGTTTTACATGAAATATGATAAACTATCTTTCAATGATATTGCTATATCCTCCCTCTGTACCAAAAAGAATGATGCTCTAGAGTTTTTTAGACATATTAGAGATAGATAAAACAGACGCATGTACCTTTAGTTAGTTGATTTTTTATAAAAAAATGGAAAGAATCCATTTAAATTTAATGCATGCATGAGATTTCTTTCCATGTATTCATACATGTAATGCCAAAACATCATTCTTTATGGGACAAATTTGAATGCTTAAATATTAATACATCTGTTCTAAAATTTAGGTCGTTTGATCTTTTTTACCACAAGTTTGACTGCTCGTCTTTTTCAAAAAATTTATAAAAATATAGTCAAATTTAAGATATTTTTGAAGATTTTTTTATTCATAAAGCAAGCAAGCGCAAAAAATATGATAATTTGCACAAAATTTTGAATAAGATGAGTGATCAAACTTAGAGTAAAAGAAGTCAAATGAACTATAATTTGAAACAGGGGGAGTATTATTTTTGGGACAGATTGAGTACACCTTAATTTTTCTTCTATAGAAAAAGTCCAAATTATTAACCTCAAGTATGGACAAAGTCTGAATAACCCCCTAAAGTATGTTTCGATTCATTTTACACCCACAACTATCTCAGTCGGTTCAATCAACCCCTTCGTAAAGATTTGTCTTTTTTATTTCTCCATACACAAGCCGTGTTTTGAGTTAAAACTTTGTGGGATGATAGATAGCCATATAAAGTATTTTTAGAAAATATATCATGATTTTTTCTTATTATTTCTCATAAATTTTTCTATCAATATGGTCAATTTATTATTACATATTATAGCCTTCAAATAATGATGAAAAATTCATATTATATTTTTAACAAATACATTATGCGGTTATCTATCATCCCACAAAATTTTAACTTGAAACACCACTTCTACGTGGAGAAATAAAAAAGAGAAATCTTACGAAGGGATAGATTGGACCAATTGATATACTTATAGGTGTAAAATGAACCAAAACATACTTCAGTGAGTTATCCGGACTTTGTCCATACTTAAGGGTAGTAATTTGGACCTTTTTCATTTTCTATAATAAAGCTTAAACATTCCCGTACCGATGTGCGGGCATTAGCTAGCTAAATCTGTCTCTAATTCACGCAGCGGCAATGCTCTGGGTATTCAGCTAGTTACCTGTAAACCAATGCGCGATAACCTTTTGATGTAACATTTCGATGGTACTTTATGCTGCTCTTAATATCCTTGGAATACGGTAGGTCAGCGTCATGGCACCGCAGCCACTCATCCTTGCTACCCTTTGTATCATACACAGAGCACATGATGACTAGCTTAAATTTGGAGTACAGATGATAATAGTCTGAGAAGCACGGAGTTAACTACTGTACCTTCTTGATACCAAGTGCTTCTCGGGTGGCCATGCTATTTGCCCAGAAGTATGACAGAAAGTTCACGTAGTTCTGCGTGATAAAGTGAAAACAAGATTCTGTCAAGTTTAGACGTTTAGAGCCTGCTCACTACAAAAATTTTGGTTGGCAAGCTAATGGAAAAAATGGAGAAAGAGTACATAGTGTCGCAACTTGCATTTACACATTGTTGTCTCATTAAAAACCTTATGTGAGAAACTTTAGAAAAACTCATTAAGAGAAAAAGAGTACAACAGTTGTCTATAAGATAAATTATAGTCATCCCACCACAAAATTCAGATTCATCCCGAACAATTTTAGTTGGTCTCATTTACCCCATAATGATATTTATCTTTTTATTTATTATCTGTGTACAAGTTAACTTTTAAGTTAAAAAATTGAGAAATGACTTATAGCATGACACACTATATAAGAAAAATATATTGTGTATTTGTCATGATTATTTTTCGGGCAATTTCGTATGCCTATAATAAATTTCATTTTAAATGTTTCTAATCTATAAAAATAACTATGAACATTACTAATATATTTTTATAACATAAAGCGTCATATTCTATGACACCTCACAAAAAATTAATTTAAAACTCATTTTGTAGGGGGAAAAATAAATCTCATTAGGAATAGATTGTACCAACTCAAATATAGTTTGGGGGAGTAAATTGATCTTAAATTTTATTGAGGGGCTCAAGTGGACAATGTTGATAGATAAGGGTAGTAAAGGAGCAGTGTAGGGTGTATATGTCAATGTCAATTATCTAGATAAAATACTCTATGTCGGACTGGAATGTAGTGTGAAGAATATGAGCACTTGCATACTCGAATACTAGGTGATACCTCACGTGATGCTGTAGGAATATTTTAAAGGTGAAATTTAAAAATGAAAATACTAAGGTGATTGCATGGAATATTCTTTTGCAATGATATTATACAGGATTTTGAGGTGAAATTTGAAAGTAGAAACACTAAGATGATTGTATAGAAACATTCTTTTGCAAACGACAGTATACATAAAAACTTCATTTTGTTGAGAGGACGGCTTTTAAATAATTGATCATCCATGTATTTTAACTGTGGGAATTTATATCATTATACTCGCAAATAATAATAAATTGCATACTTGGATGCTATTAGTCACAGAAAATTGGTGGAAGACATAAATATATGCTAGTGGATGAAGACATGGTGTATGTTAAGAGAAATAAAGTTAATGACTTGGGGGTGCATCTATATAGGTTACTATTGTGAAGTATCTGAATATCATATTGGAATATATTCTGGTCCAAGGTAATCCTTTTGAGGAGGAACCGAATAGGGTTAAAATACTTACCTGACAATCCATTGGAGGGCGAGGTGGCGGATGTTTTAATCCTTCAATTTCTTTCTTCAGTATCATCCTCCTTGGAGATTCATCGCTTTGTCCAGGAGAAGCATAAATGCACTTTTTATACAAAATGTGTGGCTTCGAACATTCATCAAGAAGCTGCCCATAGTTAGTACCAAATAGCATCAGAAAAGATAGTAACATAAACATTGCAGAAAGAATTTGATAATTAATTGTAATTTTACAAGGATTAGGAAAGCTTTGGAGGACCACAAGACAGAACCAGGCCTAAGATTGCTTGTCTACTTACTTCCTGGAATCTCTTCAGAGATTGATCACAAATTATATTTGTCGGGTTGCTGTAGCTCTGTCCTCCGCAGTGCTCCATTATAGCCTTCAAAAATTGATCACACTCAGCACGTCAATACCTCATTTGATAGAAAATTTAGTAGTTAAAATTGAGTGTGGTTATTACCTCATACAATTGGTCTGAGATGATCCCGACTCCGTGAGCATATGGTACTCGGGAATCAGTGTCAATGCTCTCACCTGTAGAAGGGTTTCCTACTACGTAGCCCTGATTTAATTATTGTAATACTCCTACTTAGTGCAAAATAATAAGGAGCTTATCCTAGCTCATACTGGGACTGTCAAACAACCAAATATCGCAATCTTTGTAGTTTAAACACCTAACTAGAACAAATATGCCATAAGAACTTTAGATACTAATATTATTAGGTGTTTAGTGTACCCCTTTAATTAAGCGTTTTGTTCTCTATTAGTATTTGATAGTACAGGGGATATTCTGCTAGGAATGGTACCTTTAGATTAAGAGCATGCCTGACTTGTGCTTCAATATCTGAAAACAGAGCAGTAGTTACTGTATATCATAACTGGGCAAGAAACGTGCACAGCTTTCTTGAATACACAAAAATTACGCCATTTAAAATTTCTCACGAATATATATTGTCTGTAGTTTAGTAGGCAATTAGTACTGATACCAGATCTACTCCTTTTCCATTTTTAAAATCCTCAAATATACGCAGCAGACAATCCTTTTTTTTTTTTGCGGAATGCAGTCAATCCAAAATTGATACTACTAATTGCCTACTAATTGTCTGTAGTATCTTCTTTGGACTAGGACATCTATGATATCTCCGTAAATACATTGCTGTCCCAAAAATTCAGCTTGGACTAGGACATCTATGATACCTTCCGAAATCTTCTGCACCAGATACGGTACAATCTTTCCCGCGTAGGAATCCCCTCCAACATAGAAAGGGTTCGTAAGAAAATCCGGGTGCCCTTCGAACCACTGCACTAATCATATATAAAACAGGGGCACAAATACTAAACCTGTATATACTTCAGAATAACATATATAACAAGAAAATCCAGAAGATGTTAATCATGTTTATCCATACCTTGTAGAGAAATTTCTTGAGCTGCAGAGAAGAAGATACGTCCCCAACATCATAGCCCTTGGAATCCCGTGAGAAGGAGAATCCGGCACCAACGGGTGAATCGACAAATATGATGTTTGCAGCCCTGGTCCAAGAGTAGGGATTGTACTTCAGCCGTGGTATGTTGCCATTGTAGGGTTCCCTGATGAATTTTACCGGGCCTACAGTTCATGAGAGTAAGCAAGCGTCGGTAGACGACTGCACATGTTAGGAACAGGGAATCAAGAAGAAAGCAGGTCTACGATGATTAAGAAATAGAGGGCCGTGCAGGACTACTGTTTTTGCATGTTAGTATGTAGGACAGATTACAGATGATAGGATCTCGGAACAGCAAGATTCTTTGGTAGACCAAGTGCTCACCGATCTCAAAGGCAAGGCCGCTGAAGACGGTGCAGTGGTCGCCGCCGGTGAGCCAGAGGAGGACCGGGTCGCGGCCGGGATCATCCTCTGACTGAATGAAGTAGTAGAACAGCTCCGCCCCATTCACCTCGTCCACGTCCAGGTACCTAGTTAAATTCACACCAGCAGTGTCGATCTGTTATAGATGGGAGAAGAAATGAATGATATGTACTTGCGAGTATTCGCATAGGCCATGGAAGAAGAGCGGAGCGAGGGTGACAAGGATTGATGCTCACCGACCCTGTTTCGAGACGGAAAGGGAGAGCACCCTCGTATCCCGGGAGGCTGGCTACAAGATTTCGCTCTGCGGCAGAGGCGAGGTTGAAGAGGCAGAGGAGCAAGACGAGGTGAAGGGCCATGATGACAAGCCCCCGCAACACACGTAATGGTTGGGTCGATCTGCTTGGAAGAAAATAAACCCTGCTTGTGCTGTTCATATATAGTGGGAGTTAGAAAGTCTCCGAATAGCTGACTTCCGCTCGTCAATAACAATGCAGTATAAAACGAACGTTGTGAGCGTGTCTCTTTGTTTTTTTTCAATAATTATTGGGATGTTAGCGTAAACCAGCAAGCCACGAAGAAACTTAAAAAACGAGTTAGGTGAGTACGTGTAGAGATTAAAAATATGGATATATATATATATATAGTTCCTCAAGACGTCATATAAGACTTATTTATATGAGTTTTAGATATACAATCCCCACTTGATGAAATAGTTATTATGAATAATAGCAGAAAACCCTCCCTATGAGCTAATTAGATAACTAAACCACAAGACATAAAGTCAAAGGTTAGATGTCCTGGTTTCTAGGTCAGATGTAGTTGTCCTTTAAGGAAGAGTTGGAGCTCTGAATTTCTGAAAGCAAAATCCTTTAAGAAACCATCCTCTTAGAGCTTTGGTTAGAGCACATCATGTTTTTTGCAGAATGTTATCATAAGTCATTAGTTTATTGAAAAGCCATATGAAACTGACCCTTTTCAGGGTTCCAAAACACCCCAGTTGGGTCTATAAATAAAGGTAAGGTTTAGTCAAGACAGCTCTTCTTTGCCAAGAGTATAACACTTGGCCCTCCAAAGACGCACCGACCCTTCCGAGGGGCGTGTACGTGTACATATAGCACCCTGATTATCCTTTAGTCATCACTTCGTGTACAAGGGTTAATTCAGTGGTACTATTACTGAAATACAATGGCTTATAAGTAGGTTGTACCCTTGCTAAAGTAGCAAGGTGGCACTAAACATATGCATCCCGTACTCATATAGGTCATCTAAACGAGGTGTGGTGTCACAGTGAACTCATGAAGAGGTAACTCATTTGGTGTAATTGACTCAAGCGAATACATAGTGTAACGATTATCTCGTCAAGTGAGTCATGGTTACAGTACACTTTTTTTTTATTGCGTAGAAACCAGTCAATCATCCTAGCATTCAACCCGTCCACATACTCATTCTTTGATCCATGTGGATAAAATAGCAGGTTTGCGCATCTATTTATCTATGCTATAATCTTTTTATATATAATTTGTACCTACCCTCAACGAGAATCCACATGTTAGGTCTAATGGTGGAAAAGATGTGGAACAAGAAAAAACGATTTTCTAGAGAGCTTCTGCCATTTTAGTATTATTTTTCTCACTATAAAATTTCTTTACCCATCCCACGTATCCACCAACCAAATAGTCTAAAATAATCTCAGATAGCATGTATGTGTGGGGGGCATATTTGCTTGTATATTATAAGGATATAGGAGAATTGAAAACAATTACCAGTCAAAACATTTCTACCTAACCCTCACAAATGACCCAGATGGTAGGTTCAGAAGAGGAAAAGACATGGACAGTTTTCACAAACAAGAAAAAATTGTGTTTCTACAGATGCCTGTACTGTTTCTTGATTGGATTCAAAACAACCTTTATTCTATTTTTCATTATTTTCCACCTTTGATTTTATATATGTATAACCATGTATAACCCAAAATAAAATGTTTCTTATCTTATCCAATTTCCCTTCCTTTTTCTCTTATCCAATTTCCCTTCTATTTTCTTATAGTTATACATACAATTATGTATGTATGTAAGGCGGCCCGTCGACGAAGAACACGATGACCACAACTCTGCCGGTACTCGCCGGTAGCGTGAGGGACGAGCACTTAGGCTACCCTCGACCTGACCGCCGACGAACCACACGAGGGTCATAACACCCTACTCAGCTCACCGACACGCCGGTACAGACTGGTGAGCCCCACCTCTTCACACGGGGACGTCGAGGATGAAAGCAGCCCACAGTAGCTGCCAGCTGCCACTGCCACTGCGCTGCCCGCCGGCGGACCTCCGCTGCACTTAGGCCTCGGGAAAAATCCGCACGCTGGAACGCGACGCCGGTCGAAGCCACCGTCTCCCACATACCACCTCCGTACTCCCTCCGGGAACGATCATCGACGCCCAAATCCTTCCCCAGAACTTAGTCTAGGCAAGGTAGGTCTCGAGAACCACCACCCAACAGTGAGCCATCGCCGCCCATGCCGCCACCTACCTTGAGAAGGCCATGACTCCGTAGATCTGAGAAGAATGACCACCGCATGCTTCTTCCATCGAAAAAACATGGAAAGGCCCGAGATGGCCCTAGCGCCATCGAACATAGTCGCCAGAACCAGAGAACCACCATGCCCCGCCGCCAGCCAGTGCGACGCCGAACCAAAGCTACCGCCGCTATGGTGCCAGCCCACTAGCCGCTATAGGGAAGCGGCCGCCGCCCTTGTCATCTTAGAGGGCGTCTGACACACCTCACACCGCCCCTGGCCGCCACACAAAAGCCTCGACGCCATGGCCGGCGGCACCGCACCTCGCAGCGTCGAGGTCGCCCGCACCGCTGCTGACATCCCCGGCATCGTTCCACCTCTGGCACGCATTGTCCGCCGCCGACCTGGGCGGTCCCCGCCGCCGTTCGCGGCTGCCCGGCCCCAGCGTCCACCGCGGACCGCCCTCGCCGTTGCAGCCGCCGTTGTAGATCCAGCCAAAAGCGGCTTGATGCAGATGATTCCGCCCCACCGCCGCCCTCCTAGCTGCCGTCCTGGCTTCCGGCGGGCGAGCTCCGATAGCGGCGAGTGGGGTGGAGGGAGGGAGGTGGGCCGGCGGCGCTAGTGTTTCTGGATGGGAGGTGGAGGGAGGGAGGGTAAATGCCCTAGTGGTGAAACATTGTAGCACCTCATGGGTTTTAGATGCCCTCATGAGGCAACAACGTATGGCGCCAGATAGCACGCGTGTGGCGTAGGCGTCTATTATACAATCTTATTTTTTTACTAGCAAATATGCCCGCGCGACAACCACGTTCGACCTTTATTATTATGGGTTATTTTATACCGTTTGGTTGGCTGGTGTGCCAAAATGGTAAAACATCATTTTTTTTTCTTAATTGTGAAAC
>OAMR01000024.1:1781502-1807212 GCA_900205405.1 Echinochloa crus-galli | reverse complement strand
GCACTCATGTTATTTGTTGAAAATATGGTATTAATAGAAACTTCAAAAAATCATTAAAAAACGTAGAAAAATCAGAAAAATGCAAACCCAATTTTGTTGGATTCCTTGTAAAGAGAAGATTTTCTATAAAGGTTGTATAGGGTTTTTCCTTGTAGTTTTAGAATGTTAAATCAATTTGAGTTTTAGGTTTTCTTGGTGTAGTTCAAAATATGCTCAAGATATGACAGCAAAAGTTGACATTATGTTTATGAGTAGATATTTAGTTGTGATTTATGAAAGATTTATGCTAGGCTTTGCCATGATAAGTAGTACCTCTAGTACAGTAGATGTGATTTCAAATATGTTTTGTATATAATCTTGTGTAGGATGTTAAATTAATAACTTGATAAATAATTTGAATCTTCATGCATGCTTTGGCCAGAGGCTTAGATATGATCTAAATGACTTGTTGGACAAAGTTGAGACAAAAAAGTTTAATAAATCTTTTTATATGATTTATTTGGGAAATGTAGCTACAATGGGTCGTTTCTCACGAGTCAAGACCCGTCGTCAGGGAAAGCAAAGACCAAGCGAGGGCCAAGCAAGATGCCGGAAGGCCGAACTGTAATCCGCGAGGTCAATGAAGCCGGAGAGCCTACAGATCCTATTGAGGCCAAGGGGCCCTACAAGACGGCCATCGGCAAAATAGTGAGGCAGAATATTCCCATCAAATGGAGGTGGTGGAGGAATAAAAAAGAGCCCCAATGGCAAGTTCCGGATGCCACCAAGGAGATATGTTGGACCATGTTGAAAGAAAAGTTCACCTTCCCTCCTGATACGGAGGACCTGATGAAGAAAAAGGCATTGCAAATAATGGCGACACGGTTTCAATATTACAAGCATACACTATACAAAGACCATGTCTTGCAAGGAACTGATCCAGATTTCTCAGAATGCGCAATTCAGCAACCTTTTGGGAGAGATTTTGTGGATTACAAGCTCTCTGAAGAAGCCAAAAAGGCTAGCAACAGAAATACTGAGATGGCAAAGAAAAACATACACCCACATACCACAGGATCTCGTGGGTACGTAAGGAAGATACCCGAGTGGGAGAAGCAGGCTGATGAGCTGGAAAGCAGTGGTGTTGAGTTGCAGACAGCAAACTGGGAGCAAAGGTCCGTGACTTGGGCTCTAGGGCACGGGTGTAAATACGGGCCTGATGGAAAGCTTATCCATAAGGATTCTCGTGCCGAAGAAGCGGTCAAACGGATCGAGCAAGCACATTCAGATATTGCCTCAGGTTCCTTTGAATCAAAAAGGGAGAATGATGCGCTTACCCGTGCCTTGGGAAACAAAGAGCATCCCGGACGCACATGAGGTGCCGAAATCGTTCCGTGGGACAAAGGGTTTGAGGCAGATTCGGGCTCGTACAGAAGTCATTCTCGGGGCAAAGCTCAGATGCAGGCAGACTACGAGAGGCTTTTGCAACAGGTCCGTGACGAAATGCAGGAAGCAAATGATAAGCTGCGTGAAGAGTTTCAATTGAGCCAGCGTGGGCCTGTTGCAGCATTAGATGGCGGCTCAGCTCTCCCTAGCCCAATGGTGCATCGGAGCAGCTGCGGGAGTAAGTCGTTCTCGGGGCAAAGCTCAGATTCAGGCAGACTACGAGAGGCTTTTGCAACAGGTCCGTGACGAAATGCAGGCTTCACATGATAAGCTGCGTGAAGAGTTTCAATTGAGCCAGCGTGGGCCTGTTGCAGCATTAGATGGCGGCTCAGCTCTCCCTAGCCCAATGGTGCATCGGAGCAGCTGCGGGAGTAACGTGCATCCCCATCCCATCGTAGAAGATCCCAAGTTGAGATTTCCAGTGGATGATATCACGGAACCTCGAAGTTGCAAGTTATATGCGATGTTAGGGTTAATTAAGACCAAGGTGGCCATTGGTCAAGCTCTGCCTACTAAGGAACGAGACGTGTTGCATTGCTGTGAATTGCCCGCTGGCTTTGCACGAGTCACACTTTATGCACTAGTCAAAAAGCGGTACGGCAGAGTGGAGCTGGAAATTCCGGCGGAGGATGACGCCGTACGGTTGAGAGATAACCTTGGTTGCATTGTCGGGTGGCGCAAACGCTTTATATCCTTTGGCGAATCTGATTCGGAGTCAGATGACGAGGGCGACATCAATGATCCTAGCAAACCTAGGGAACCAAGTCCGCCTCCTAGGCAACCAAGTCCGCCTCCTAGGGAACCAAGTCCGTCTCCTAGGCAACAAAGTCTGCCTCCTATGGAACCAAGTCCGCCTCCTAGGGACCCAACGACACCTAAGACGCAGAAGCGGCGATAAGCCGCTTCAAGCCCGCCTCAGAGACAATCGAAGAAAAAACCGGTGGGTGGAAGCGTAACATCCCTGCTCCTTGCTAAGGAGGACATAGTGGTATCCAAATCTACAATTGATCATTTTACCAAGATGGCATTGGTAAAACAGACAGGGAATAACAAACAGCGCAAGTCAGAATTTGAGCGTATAACGTCCAAAAGGGCGACACGTTCCTTCAGCAAGGAAGCGCTCCTACAATCCGCTGCGGAAAGAGAGGAAGCAGCTAGGCAGAAATTCCTAGAAGAAACCGGTCTCTCAACACAAGACCTTCATATATTGCAACAAGACACCCCTCAAGTGGATATGCCATTCGCGCCTCTCGCGCCACCAAAATGGCCGTTTGTGTTGGGGAACGACCTGGTTCGCCCAGAGGATGTCCCTAATCTACCAACGAGGTTGAGGCAACTGAATCAATGGTACAAAACTCAAGGGGGTTCTGAACAATTTGGGGTCAGGTACCCAATCGAATGGTTCGGCAAGAACGACGAGAAAGAAACTCATACCATACTGTGGATTGAGTTTACTCATCTATATCAGTTGTACCAAAAAGACTACCTCGATCTCAGCATCGTCTTCCTTTAGTGCTTGTAAGTATCGTAACTAAATCTCTTCCGTTCTTTTGTTGACGACATAAACTCTCATAACTTGATCTTTCTGTAGGATGGAGGCCCAAACTTTTAGGCGAAGAGGGATATGCAAAGATGTAGCCTTCTTGGACCCGTGTGCGGTAAATCAAGCGTCCTTGCATAACCCTGACACACACCGTTATCTGTACACTGCTTTTTGCGCGCTGAAAGAGAAAGAACGCATAATTCTACCGTACAACTGCTCGTAAGTGTGTTCCTAGTTACATGCATCTATACAATAACATGAATCATTTTTCTATTTTCTAACATGTGTGAAATGTTTACAGGATGCATTTTGTTGTCTTGGAAATCTCCCTTCTAAATAGCCACATAACGGTTCTCGACTCATTAAGAAGGCCTCGGGAACTCATCCAGCCACTGCTCGAAGTGCTTGACACGTAAGTATTTAATGTTGTGTTGGTTCGTTGTATCGAGTATACCGAGATCGCAAAGAAAAACTTACACCCACATACCACAGGATCTCGTGGGTACGTAAGGAAGATACCCGAGTGGGAGAAGCAGGCTGATGAGCTGGAAAGCAGGGGTGTTGAGTTGCAGACAGATATACGGTGAATTATGTGATGCACTATATAAGGCAAAAGATAGTGCATTAATATATGCACTAGACTATGTGGACAGATTTCTAGGGGTCGACATCAGGGACCCATTTCATTCTACCTACCTTGCGATGAGACATGGGGCATATCCTTAATTATTATGGCTTTGATCATGTGTGTATTATCGGAATAATATTGTAAGACCTTCACCATGTGTGTGATGATGTAAGACTGGAATAATATGAGTTTATATGATTTATTTGTGAATTTATATGATTTATTTGTGAATTTATATGATTTATTTGTGAAGACCCAGGTTTGGACCTGTCTCTTATACACATCTAGATGTGTATAAGAGACAGGTTTACTTCTATATCAGTTGTACCAACAAGACTACCTCGATGTCAGCATCGTCTTCCTTTGGTGCTTGTAAGTATCGTAACTAAATCTCTTCCGTTCTTTTGTTGACGACATAAACTCTCATAACTTGATCTTTCTGTAGGATGGAGGCCCAAACTTTTAGGCGAAGAGGGATATGCAAAGATGTAGCCTTCTTGGACCCGTGTGCGGTAAATGAATCGTCCTTGCATAACCCTGACACACACCGTTATCTGTACACTGCTTTTTGCGCGCTGAAAGAGAAAGAACGCATAATTCTACCGTACAACTGCTCGTAAGTGTGTTCCTAGTTACATGCATCTATACAATAACATGAATCATTTTTCTATTTTCTAACATGTGTGAAATGTTTACAGGATGCATTTTGTTGTCTTGGAAATCTCCCTTCTAAATAGCCACATAACGGTTCTTGACTCATTAAGAAGGCCTCGGGAACTCATCCAGCCACTGCTCGAAGTGCTTGACACGTAAGTATTTAATGTTGTGTTGGTTCGTTGTATCGAGTCGTATTATGTTTTATTTCATCAACCCACCCTCAATTACTATTTAATGTTGTTTAGGATATTCGCAATGTACTGTAAAAAGCACCCGGGGATGTTCAGACCTTATCAGAAAAGGTTGACCGTAGATGATGCTAAGTGGATTAAAAGACAGCGGCCGGGTACCTGCACATGCGGGTTCTATGCGATGCACTACATCCACCAATACAGCGGAGATGACTTTTCGGCATTAGAACAAATGGTTCGTACTAATCTACCAATCTAATCATGACATTTGCTTTCTGAAATTTATTTTGAAACCATATGCTAATGCATTCCTTTAGGAGTGTGTGGCTTTGGCAGCACACCAGCTGGAGGGAGCAGCAAAGGCGTGGTGGGAGAGTTACTGTGACTCTCACGCAAACCCTGCTCATTGGGTTCATTATGGATGAAATTGTGAGCGAACAAGGCGAGTTTAACATTATTAAGGTGTAAGACACATGGCATACGTAGAACATTTAGATTCGTTGGACTTGTATAAGTTTCAAATTTGGTTTAAGTTCAAAACTTGTCAAATATTATTGATTTGTGATTATGATGTGAATACATGATATATTTGAGCTCTATATGTGCCTGTGATATGTATATGTGCTGTATATGTGATTGTGCTGTGCATACGTGCTGTATACAAAAATCAAAAAAAAATCACAAACGGTTGATGCCACAAGCCGTTTGTGATGTCCACAGCGTCACAAACGGCTTGTGGCATCAACCATTTGTGATGGGGCACTCATCACAAACGGTTCGCAATACCAGCCGTTTGTGATGCCCTGAGCATCACAAACGGTTGATAAGCTATATATGTTTATATTTTGTGCGCGCAGGTAGGAAATTGCGGTTCCAACATAGCCTAGCACCGCTGCACAAGATGAAGGTTCTTCAGCAAGATGAACAACGATGACTAAAGTGCAGATGTGTAGCTTCCAGTAAGGACACGAACCGTTTGTGATGCCCTGAGCATCACAAACGGTTGAGGATACGAACCGTTTGTGATGCCCTGAGCATCACAAACGGTTGGTGACACAAACCGTTTGTGATGCTCAGCATCACAAACGGTTCGTGGAACCGTTTGTGATGCACCGAGCATCACAAACGGCATATCACAAACGATTCTGAGAACCGTTTGTGATAGCCCATTTGAACCGTTTGTGATCCAGGTCCCTGGAGTAGTGATATCTTATATATAGATGAAAGTTGAAAAGAGTTGGCTGATTACTTGTATTATGAGTAGTAAAGCTACTTTTTTTTAATTGTGATTATGATAAAATCTGTTTACTTGACCTACCCAGGTGAAACTTTGAGATTCATACCGAGTGTCTTAGTGATATAAATTGATAGTTTTGATTTAGCATATGGATCAGATACACGGAATCAAATGAAACATCATTGGTTGGATCGTTGAATTCCTGCTCTCTCACTATAAAAACAACTGACCTTTTTAAAAAAAAACTATAAACACAACTGTCAGGCAGAAGTTTGTTATAGCATTGCTTCTGTTATTTGTAGAAATATAAATTGTAAGAAAAACACAACATTTGAGATCAGGCATCAATATCGGTAACATGAACATCCACATTGCTTTCTCCCTGTAATTACTTGCTTTACATATTTGGAACAATCTTTTTTTAACCTTTTTTGCCGAATAGAAATGTGATTAGGAATTTCAGAAGAGAAGGAAAGACAGTTCGGATTCCTAGGTTCAGAGACGAGAAACACTACTGGAAGTTAGTTGAGGCATCACAGTTGCAACTTGTGCAATATGCTTCACGAAAATTAGCGACTAATTTTGTGGATTGAGATAACAGTATAATACTCATGTAGCCAATTATAATGCGTGTTGATTTCAAAACAAGGCGTCGTTGAAATAATGTATATTACTATTATCATCTACTGACAAAAAGGCTCTGCGGGACCATGGAAAGGAACTAAAACTGCATTAACCTTCTCATAGTTACCCGCATTAATAAAAAACTTCTCATAGTTGTCACATACTGTATGTATTTGCTTCAGATGTGCCACCCTGAACTACTAGGTAGAACTTATAAGCCTGACTTTAGCTAGCGTTCCTCTGTGCATTTTGCCTTCATCTTTGGGAACCATGTGACTAGCTGTGTAGCTTGTTTTCACCCTTGTAGCCTATGGTTAACTGTCCTCCTCGCAGGACAAAGTATGGTATTGGGAATTGTCAACTTCCCATATGCTAGGTCTCCATATGGTGACAGTATTGCAAAAATGTGCATATACCTGATGGTCTATTGTGTGGGGATAAATATAAGAAGTGCAGAGTACATATATGCAGTTATATGCAGCTATACATGATAAGCTAATTATGTTTATATTTTGTGCGCGCAGGTAGGAAATTGCGGTTCCAACGTAGCCTGGCACCGCTGCACAAGATGAAGGTTCTTCAGCAAGATGAACAACGATGACTAAAGTGCAGATGTGTAGCTTCCAGTAGCACAAAGTAATAAATACTAGCATCACAGTTGGCTATAGCTAGCGTCTCTAGTGCCAAGATGCCAGACTTATTCAGTTGTGTCATATGCTGTCTACATTTCATTTTTTTCGAAGCTTTAATTTGGATGACCGAACACCTAAAGTGCTGAACTGTACGTGACTCTAATGTGACTTCAGTACCAGCTACGACCAAGAAGTTGACTTGCTAGACTTCTACTAATGCATCCCATTTTCGGAGTGATGCATCATGCATGTTTGTTTACGCTATGGTTTCTCCAGCTAGTCTGTTGGTTTACATCACATATGTCAGCGGTGATATCCGGCAGCCTGGCGGCGTCATTGGAGAAGAAACGCCAGCACTTATAAGTTTTGGGCCCCTGCCTGTGCTAGCTATTTATTGCTGCTTCGTCTTGGCGGGGCCTTGGCCTTGTTTAGATGATAAGCTAATTATGTTTATATTTTGTGCGCGCAGGTAGGAAATTGCGGTTCCAATGTAGCCTGGCACCGCTGCACAAGATGAAGGTTCTTCAGCAAGATGAACAACGATGACTAAAGTGCAGATGTGTAGCTTCCAGTAGCACAAAGTAATAAATACTAGCATCACAGTTGGCTATAGCTAGCGTCTCTAGTGCCAAGATGCCAGACTTATTCAGTTGTGTCACTGTCTCTTATACACATCTTCATAGATAAATCATGAACACCTTGTGGATGGCCGCGAACTGCGCCGCCCCGTCCTCGGCGCAGAAGTGCGGCGCGAACACGCACTCCGCCGCGCACTTGCGCCGCAGGAACTTGCACGCCCCGCACGGCGACCCCGGCGCGCCGCCGCCGCCGCTGCCCGAGGACGCCATGGCCGCCGCCGCCGTCGTGCGTGTCAACGCCTGATCGCTCTCGCTCCCGCACGCCTCTCTACCTACAAGCAGCTCAGCTGTAGCTCCTAAGACAACCGCAGCTTGATAGCAGCAGCTTGCCGCACGAGTTGAGGGAGGCTTGTAGCTCGAGCTCGAGTTTTATAGAGGAGAAACACGACAAGGGCTGCAAGGTCGCGAGGGGACAAGGCTAGAGAGAAACCCGCACGATGTAGAGGAGAGCAAGGGACCCGTGGGCACTCATTCGAGGACACACCAATACTTGTATATATATAAATTTCAGGGAAGCTAAGATCAGAGGCGTCGTCTTGCGTATCAACCTCTCCAACATCGCTGATTCGCACAAGTTATGGCCCATGCATTTCACGAGAGGCAAAGGTAGCTATAGCTAGCAGGGGATGGGCACGCTCGCAATTCATGCAAATAAAACTACTACTCAGGTCACACATGAACTAGCTTGTACAAGTACAACCGACACAGTGACACTGACATGTTGGCCTCTGAACTTCAATTCACATCGACGACGTACTGTCGGCATCAAATAAACGTACTGCCAAATGTCAATGCCCCAAACTTGTCATCTAGCACACGTAGCTTCACACTTGAGACTCACATAATTGGATCACTCATGCATGTGACCTTGTCGAGGACAAAGCTAGCTAGGGCAAAAATTTCAACAAGATCGATGATGTGCACGAGATAATGTTAAAACCATCCCCTTGATGGGCTATAAAAAAAATTCCTGAAACGTAGAAGGTGGCGTACGTGTGGCTGGTTGGTTTGTTCGTTCTCCCAAAGTGAGTGGTTCCGGCGCCGGCGGCGGCCGTGTGCCGTGATGTGCTGGGCGCCGCCGGACGCCGGAGAAATTAAAGGGCACGCCGCCGCTGCTTTTGTTCCGCCGAACGCCGCCAGCTTTTGTGACGAGCTGAGTGAGCTTGCTCGGGCTTGCCTCTGTTACGTGGTTTCCGCTGCCTTTTCCCTTTCCTGCCTTCTGTTCTCGTGTCCGGTTGCTCTAGCTGTCTGTTATAAATTTATTGAATTGTTGTGCCTGCATCGATCACCTTGCGTTTGGTACACCGATGCTCTGTTTGTTGCGCAAAATTCAGGGGTCTACGCTTACCTGTACGTCACATCGCACGGTCGACCGGTCCGGACAGGAGCTAAGCTACGGTGGTGTTTAGACGTTGAATTTGGGAGTGAAATTTGAGAGTTTGATGTCACTTCGTAATCATTGCGTCATTGTAGCATTTCGTTTGTATTTGTGAAAAATTGTCCAAAAATTGATTAATTAGGCTCAAAATGTTCGTCTCGCAGAGCACAACAAAACTGTGCAATTAATTTTTGATTTAATATACATTTAGTATGTTGGGGGTCGAATATTATAAAGGCCTCACGTCCGACGATTGTCACGATATCATTCAAGTGGGCCATGGCTTTGATAAGGTTAAACTCTAGGAAGGTCTCACCTTTAGCAAGGCCATGGCATCAACAAGAACGATGGTTCTGCGAGACGGCGTTCACAAAATGGCGATCGAAGGTGACCATGAGATTCAAAATGAGAAGATGAGCCCGAAGCGACCTTCGACTTGGAGAACTAGCAAGACATGGGGTTCCAAGGTGCGGTGAAGGTAGAGCCTTTCGGAGGACAATGCCTGAACGGCATTTTGACTCTCGGAGAAGGACTTTCGATGGGCGAAGGTCTGGGGGAGTTCGCCTGGAGCTGCTTAATCCATTCAGCACCTTCGATTATTGTCACAATAGGTTGAATCAGGCGGTTCGAGCGCTGTAACGAAAAAGGCATGTAAAGTAGGTCTTGACCTGTTATACAGAGGCAAAAGTCAAATTGTTTACATCATGATGTGTAAGTACCTCTTTGTCCTCAGAGCAGGTAAAAGGGTCAACCCTTGTATTAGTATGAGGGTAGGCCCAGATGAAAGGGCAAATGTGTATTTTAGTATGCTTGTAACCCCCTATAAAAGGAGGTCCTAGCGCCCCTTTTTAGGGGGACGACTCTTGAAATTCTGAAGAGTGTACTAGGAATCATCTTGAGTCAGCTTTTTCACCTTTGGTACTGCTGGTTTTGGGATCTCTTGTGAACTCTAGACCAACATAGTACTCCATACATGTTATGATATTTTGATGTGATGAGGAATCTTCTTTTTATATAGTAAATTTGGGAGTTATTTTGAGATCTAAACAAGCCCTTATGTCACTCACCAGCGCAAAAGGATAGTGCTGGCAGGTGATAAAGAACCTGCTAGGACTAAAACATTTAACCACTTCCACCTGTACTCGCGGCTGTCTATGCCATCCGCCGCAACAAAATGATTCCTTTAAATAGCCAGAAATTCAAATAAATTATTAAAGATAAGAAATGAGTTAAATTATTTGTTAAACTCCTACAACACTACTTATACCAAATCCATTGATTGTAGAAAATAGATTTATCTGCATATCACTTCAAAGGTGCGAAATGATGTGTCAATCTTAAAGTTTGGCTTAAGATATATGAAACATTGTGATGGATCATGGATGTATTGATTTGTGAAGCATAACAGTCTAGGTAAATTTAAATGTTGTGAAACTCTATTGAAACATTTTCTAGAATGTCGAAGGTGGTGTTCAAAGATCAAATCCCAAGAAACCTGGTAGCATATGTGGATGATATAGTAGTAAAAAGCAAAGCAAGGTCAGAGCATGTGACCGACCTAGCTGAAACCTTCGCCAACATGAGGGCGGCAGGTTTGAAACTCAACCCCGAAAAATGCGTATTTGGAGTTGGCGCCCACCGTGGTTCTGGGATGTCTAGTATCGGTAAAAGGCATAGAAGCAAGCAAGGATAAGGTAAAGGCTCTAATCAATATGGAGGAACCAAAAACAAGAAACGACGTACAGAAGCTCACAGGAACAATTGCGGCACTAAACAGAAGCTTACCCTTCTTCAAGACACTAAAATCATCAAGTAAATTCAGCTGGGGAACAGAACAAAGAACAGCGTTTCAAGAGTTAAAAGATTATCTGCAACAGTTAACTATAATGTCACCTCCAGAACCAGGTGCAACTTTGTTCTTGTATCTGGCAGCGACAGAGTCAGCGCTCAGTGCAGCCCTAGCCCAAGAAAAAGAAATCCAAGGCATGAAAAACCAGCTACCTGTTTACTTCGTCTCGGAGGCATTAACAGAATCCAAAAAAGCATACTCCGAATTGGAAAAAATCGCCTATGCGGTGGTAATGAGCTCGAGAAAGCTAAGGCATTATTTTGGCGCACATAAGGTAGTAGTGCTATCTAATCAGCCACTCAAGGAAATTTTCAACAACAGAGAAGCTCCGAATCGCATCCGTAAGTGGGCAGCAGAAATGTCGAGCTTACCGGTGACGTTTGAAAAAAGAACGGCAATCAAGTCTCAGGTCTTGGCTGATTTCGTGGCAGATTGGACTTCGCCAGTTTTCAACAAACAACCAGAGCCAAAACCAGAATGGCTCATCACTTGTGATGGAGCTTGGGGAAAAGATGGTGCCAGTGCGGCGGCAATCATAACATCTCCTAACGGAGCGAAGCTGCGATATGCAGTTCGATTGGAGTTTTGCAAAGAAGACGACAAGAGCTCAAACAACATCGCATAATATGAAGCTTTGTTACTTGGGCTACGGAAAGCAAGAGCGATAGGCGCAAGGGTTTGTACCGTAAAAACAGACTCGCATGTCATCACTGATCAGGTAGAGAAGGAAAGCTTGGCCAAGAATCCAGAGTTGATAAAATATCTGGAGATGTTCCAAAGAATGGAGAAACAGTTCAAAGGGTACACTGTGGAATTCTGGTAAAGGAACAATAACGGTGAGGCAGATGCTTTGGCAAAGGCAGCAACAAGAAAAGAGAAGCTGCCACTAGACGTATTCTTCGAAACCTTGAAAGAGCCTTCAGCCAAGGAGAAGACAAACAAGGTCTCATGGATATTTGTCGTCCGGGGCGAAGACTGAAGGGCACAAATAATTGCATTCCTACGCGGGGTTGCTGACCCCGAATCAGTTGCGGAAACCAAAAGGATGGAACAAAGATGTCGAAGCTACACCCTAGTGGGAGATGACTTATTCAAGATAGGTGTCACAACACCATTACTCAAATGCATAGCATCAGGTGAAGGCATGGAATTGTTAAAGGAAATTCATGGGGGATGTTGTGGCTCGCACATCGGCTCAAGAGCATTAGTAGGAAAAGCATTCAGTCAAGGCTTTTACTGGCCAACAGCACTAAAAGACGCATAGCAAATCGTAAAAACATGCGAAGCTTGCCAAAAATTCGCAAAACAGCGAAAGGCACCAGGGGCTGCAACACAGCTAATTTCACCAACTTGGCCACTGCAAAGGTGGGGCATTGACATTGTGGGACCGCTTCCCACGGCACAAGGGAACTACAAGTACGCAGTGATAGCAGTCGAGTACTTCACTAAATGGATAGAGGCCAAACCATTGGTTAACATCACTGCCGAAATAATCAAAAAGTTCTTTTGGCAAAACGTTATTTGTCGTTTCGGGGTACCAAGGGAAATAACTGTCGACACTGGAAAACAGTTTGACAGCGAGGTGTTTAAGGAATTCTGACATTCTGTCGGCACGAAGGTCAAATTCGCATCCTTATATCACCCGCAGTCCAATGGTGCGGTGGAAAGAGCCAATGGCATTATCTTCGAAGGTGTCAAGAAGATACTAGTAGAGTTGAAAAAGAGTAAATGGGTGGAAGAGCTGGTTAAGGTGACATGGTCACACAATACCACAAAGTCAAGAACCACGCAGTTTACACCATTCAAGCTACTATTCGGAGAAGAAGCCATGACTCCGGAGGAGCTTCGCTTCAAAAGCAGCAGAGCATCCAGAAAACAACAGCAGAATAGCGAAGGCGTGGACAAAGACCTTGCAGAGGAGGAGAGAATACAAGCAGCAAAAAATCTAGACAAGTACCAGCTAGAAACCAAGAAATGGAGAGACAAGAAGGTGGTAAGGAAAGACATAGCCCCAGGAGATTTTGTTCTAAATCTAAAAGCGGGGAAAACAGGAAAGCTGCAGGAAAACTGGGAAGGCCCATTCTTGGTCATTAGAAGCATCAGACCAGGATCTTTCTACTTGGCAGATGAAGAAGGCAAAGAATATATTACCGCATTCTTGGAACATGGACAACCTCAGAAGGTTCTACGTGTAGGGCCGAAGCTTCGTAGTTTTCTTTCTTAGATTTCTTTCATGTTTTCAAATTCAGGTCTCGTACTCTTTTCCTCATAGGGGAAACCCCGTAATGGGGGTGAGGTTTTTAATGAGGCGAGTACCCTTGTAAAAATGCTAAGTTATAAAGAAATTAATTCCCCAAAGATGTGTCTCATGGCCGAAAAGGCAACCTAGGGAAAAGGCCGCAGATTCGACAGAAAGACAAGTTTCAACAGAGATCGCCAAGTCGAAATTGTTCAAACTTAACCAAACAGAAAACGAAACAAGCCCGGCAAAAAGCGCCAGAGGCTGTGACCTAGCAATGTCACAAAAACATGCGAAGCTAGCTTGTAAAAATTCTTAGTAAAAGAAGGCTAAGCTAAGCTTTGAATAGCTCATTTCGGTTCGCCTTGCTAAGAAAGGGGAGGTGACGCTTTTCAAAAGCTCAAAGAAGAGCTCGCAAACGAAACAAGCCCGGCAAAAAGCGCCAGAGGCTGTGACCTAGCAATGTCACAAAAGCATTTGAAGCTAGCTAGTAAAAATTCTTAGTAAAGGAAGGCTAAGCTAAGCTTCGAATAGCTCATTTAGGTTCGCCTCGCTAAGAAAGGGGAGGTGACGCTTTTCAAAAGCTCAAAGAAGAGCTCACAAATGAAACAAGCAAAAAGCGCCAGAGGCTGTGACCTAGCAATGTCACAAAAGCATTCGAAGCTAGCTAGTAAAAATTCTTAGTAAAAGAAGGCTAAGCTAAGCTTCGAATAGCTCATTTCGATTCGCCTCGCTAAGAAAGGGGAGGTGACGCTTTTCAAAAGCTCAAAGAAGAGCTCACAAACGAAACAAGCCCGGCAAAAAGCGCCAGAGGCTGTGACCTAGCAATGTCACAAAAGCATTCGAAGCTAGCTAGTAAAAATTCTTAGTAAAAGAAGGCTAAGCTAAGCTTCGAATAGCTCTTTTCGGTTCGCCTCGCTAAGAAAGGAGAGGTGACGCTTTTCAAAAGCTAAAAGAGGAGCTCGCAAACGAAACAAGCCCGGCAAAAAGCGCCAGAGGCTGTGACCTAGCAATGTCACAAAAACATGCGAAGCTAGCTTGTAAAAATTCTTAGTAAAAGAAGGCTAAGCTTCAAATAGCTCATTTCGGTTCGCCTCGCTAAGAAAGGGGAGGTGACGCTTTTAAAAAGCTCAAAGAGGAGATCGCAAACGAAACAAGCCCGGCAAAAAGCGCCAGAAGCTATGACCTCACAATGTCACAAAAGCATTCGAAGCTAGCTAGTAAAAATTCTTAGTAAAAGAAGGCTAAGCTATGTTTCGAATAACTCATTTCGGTTCGCCTCGCTAAGAAAGGGGAGGTGACGCTTTTCAAAAGCTGAAAGAGGAGCTCGCACCCGAAGCTAACTGGTAAAAGAAAAAAGAAAAACCAGGCTAAGCAACATCATTAAAAAGGCGGCGTTTCTCAGACCGCAGCAAGAAAACAAGAATAAACGCGATAAAGTACATGACGAATCAATGTGTGTTTACAGGGTAGACACGTAATTCGAAATGACAACTCTACAACATAAGCGCGATCAGAAGCATCTCTGCGCAGGTTGTAAACATAATTAAAATCGTCGAAGTCTTCACGGCTCTCGCAAGATTCGGAAGGAGCCTCGAGGTCCGGAAGGCGCACCATCGAACAATCACTAGAGGATTCAAAGCTTAGATCTATAAGGGAAGTCTGTTCGGCGAAGCTTTGGCAGCAGTAGTGCCAGAAAGAAGAAAATGTGGCACCAGGAAAGCAATTTTGGTAGGAAGCCAGTGCGGTTCCAGTAACACACAACGATCCATTGCGAACAGTGCGAGGAAGAATGAGCTGCGCAGGTCCTTCGCCAGGAGCCTGCGCAGGTAAAAATATTAATTACAACCATCTGATACAACAAGTTTTCAGAACATCTAGTCTATTACAACAATCACGGCCTAACAGTGGGGTCGAGCACCTTCGAGGAGGTCCCAGCTTCACTTGTGAAGTTGCTAGCACCAGGAGCAAGGGGAGTGGGACCAGGAATAGAAGCGGCAGCCTCCCGACGAGCCTGGTCTTCATGAGCTTGTCGCATCTTTCTCTGCACAGATACGGGCAGAATAAGTACAGCCGAGAAGAAAGCTTAGTACAGAAGGGTAAGAGGCGGAGGTTTACCTTCTGAAGAGTCTCCGCGGCATAGCGGCGAGCAGTGTCACGGCCATATACTTGCCAAAATTGGCGCATGAAGATACTCCTCACGGCCTTAACAAGATTAGAGGCTTGGTCAAGGGTCGCGGCAGCTTCAAAGTGGTAATTCTTGCCGAAGGTCTTGAAATGAGTGCACCAGTCTTTTTCCAACAGGGACAAGAGATTACCACAGCTCACATTGGCAGCGTGATCTCCAACGGAGCCCATGACTCCAGACAGAGATCTAAATTCTGCATCAAGCCAGTCAAACAATCGAGCTTCACCACCACCTTCGGGGAAGGGCAGTGGCTCAGCGCCAAATTGGCGAAGCGCTTCTTGGTAGTTCCGGTAGACTTGGAGACCTTGTTCAGCAACGAGAGCTTGAGAACGTTCCATAGCTCCCTTCATCAGTTTAATATCATCGTGCAAGCGAGCGTTCTCGAAGGTCTTGGTCGCCATCTGAGCCTGTGAAAGCTTGAGTTCATCTTTCAGAGAAGAAACAAGAGAAGCGTCAGAGGTCGCTTGTTCCCTGAGAGTTTTCAGCTCAGCCTCCAGCTCCCGATTGCGCCTTCCCAAGTCCTCAGCTTCCTTAGCTTGTTGCTCAACAACAGAATTTCGGCGATCCAGCTCTTCAACACGGAGTCGAAGCTCTGTGTTGCTCTTTTCCATGTCCGTTTGGGTGCGGACAGCTTCGTGCAAACTTTTCTTCAGTTTTTCACGCTCGGCTTGCAACTCAGTCTGCTCGAGCTTCATCCGATCATACGCGTCGGTAACATCACAAACCGTTTTCTCCCTGGCAATAAGCTTCTTGTCCACCACGCGTATACCAGCGAACGTCTCCTTAAAGGGAAAACAAGTCAAAAAAAGGATTTTCGAAACACTGGAATACAAAAGGAAATGTGGGAGCAAGGCGTTACCCGGAAAGCATTCTTGACAACATTCTGCACGACACCCTCAAGGTGAAGCTTCTCCATTTCGCCTTCGTAATCTACGAAGCGAGCATAGATATCAGGATTGCTATCTCGGATAGCAGACCACAAGTAGGCTGAGTAGTCAGCCAGATGATCATAAAGGTCAAAGGAGTGACCTGAAGAGGAAGATGGGCTATCTGGCAGAGCAGGCGCATGCGAAGCTCCAGGGGCATTCGTCTGACAAGGACGAGCAACGGAAGCACCTTCGATCCTAGCAAGAGCAGTCATACGTTGGCCAACTTCTGTCTTAGGCAGCTGGCTACCAGGGGAACGACGACTCGAGTGTCCGACGAGTCACCTGTGCAAAACAATGCAAGTTCAGAACCAGAGCCACTTTCCACTGGAGAAGGAGGTAAGCGCCGATACGGGTGAGATCCGTTAGAACTATAAGAAGAGTCGGCTCAAGTACCAGTAATATCAACGTCACAAGAGGAGCCTCGGAATTGTTCCACGTTGCTAAAAAAATTATAAGCTGGCAAGGGATATAGCGGCACAACAGTGGGCAACGGAATAGACTCGCCTGTGGCCTGAGCGCCTAGAAGGCCGGGGCCAGAGATCCCAAGGAGGGCTTGTGCAGCGTCCTTCAACGTAGCATCCGAAGGTGTCGGCTCTGAAGAGCAAAGTTCAGGAGGGGTCGCTTCCACGACGGGAAGACACGGGGCATCCGCACCTGCAGCCTCACAAGCCAAACCTTGCCCCGATAAAGCTTCAGCACTGAGGCGGGGCCACGGGCTACCAGCCGGAGTGAACAAATCATCATACTTGATTTCCTCTTCTTCGAAAACATCAGCAACGCGAAGCTCGGCAGGCGGTCGAGTCTGATCATGAAGGCCAAAGTTGGGCCAGTCGGCAAGATAGGTATCGCCAAGCTCCAAGTCAGCAAGGGGAGCATTGGCATCCAAACACTCATGCCCGGCGGAAGAACTGGTCACATTCAGGCCAGGAGCAGGGACGGCAGCTTCGTCTTCAGTAGCTTTGTGGCCATTAGCGGCTGGGGCAGACGAAGCTGGCACTGGATCCTCTGAAGTCTCGGTAACCACGACAGAACCAGCGATCACCGGACGAGTGCCTTTCTCTGCGGCCTCCGGTACATAGGGCTCGTCAACAACAACTTTCAAGCGCCTAGTATGATAGTCAGAAGCAGCATCGCGCTTTCGCTTCTCAGCAACTTTCACTTTTTGAACGGCCTTCTTGGCAGCCTGTCCCACTGGCTCGGTACCAGGCTGAATAACCCGCTGGTAATGCTTACTAGCTTTGGCAGGCTTCGGTCGGGGGTCATAGTGAACCCCCATCACTTTAAAGACCCGGTTAAGACGGCCATTGTGACAAAGGATTTGTTCGGCGGCTCTGAGCTCTTCAAGTGTGTAATACCCAAGTATATCGTTCACTCGGTGCTCAATTTCCTCAACAAAGCTACCATTAGACAAATCAACAGGCTTTGCCATGCCAAAGTCAGGAGCAACGAACTCCCCTATAGTCGCCAAGTTGAGCTTTCTCAGAGTCGGGGGTCTCTAGCCAGGCGCTAAAGGAAATACATTAGCAACTACCATCTCCTCATACAGATCTCGACCAGTGCACAGAGCGCAGATCACCCGGAAAGCTTGCACATTCTCCTCGAAAAGACGGCCAAGATTGAAGGGAGGGGAATGAACTATAGTCATCAGCTCAGGTTTGCTGTGCAGTTCATAATAACTCTGAAGGCCTACGGCAGCAATGTCCTCGGGGTTGCCCGGAATGCTCACATAAAACCAGTACCGATGCCAGTCATTTTCCCACTTGTTCTTCTGAGCCGGAACTAGCTGGAGCTTGGCAAGGGTTTTGTTGGCTCGACGAGCGCGAAAGGTCAGGCAGCCAAACTAAGCATTGTATGTTTCAGAGTCTCCAGGAAATGAGATCTTCTTCAGCTGGTGATGAACTTCGTAGAGACGGCAAAAAGCATCCGCATCAACTTCAACGTTCTGGCTCCGCACAGCATAGAAATATTTAACCAGCTGACTGACTCCATTCATTGTGATATGATGCAAGCTAATCTGATAGTGCTTCAGAATAGTGCCAACAAGAGGGTCGCAGGGAAATCTCAGTCCAGTAATAAAGAAGTCACGAAACACAACAGCTTCGTGAGCGCGAGGAGTAGGGTACTCTTCACTGCCTGGTCGGCGATCCTGACCTTTGTTGATATAGCCTTTGTCCTCGTAAAAACCAAGCGTCGAACCAGAAACTAAAGAGGCCCCAAACCGAGTGGTCTTTTCGTAATTGAGTTTACCTGGAACCAGATCGGCAACGTCAGCTTGAATCAGAGAGAGGTCATCACCCTCTTGGTCCACTTCCATGGCATCCTTCTGGGAGGCATCATCACCACTGCCTTCGGCAGATTCAGAGCCACCGGCTTCACGGGACGCGCCAAGGTCTCCTGCAGAGCCCATGGGCTGGTCTGCGGAACCAGCGGCAGCTTCGTCAGCTCCTGCAGCGGCAGCCGCGCGGGCAGCCTTGAGAGCGGCAATTTCATCGGCAGTCATCTCCCGAGCAGTTTGCATGACGCGCGCCAGCCTGAAGCAAAAGGACGGATAAGAAGGCGAAGCTGGGAGAAACAAGGTTAGCAAGGGAGAAACTAGGTTAAGCAGAAGAGAAACCTGAATGGAGAGTTAGCAACCCAACAAGGGTTCAGTAGCAGGCCGAGAGCAGGAAGAAGAGGAGACAAAGGTCAGGGCACGGATTTCGAGGAATTAAAAAATCGATGGCCGAGGGGGAGTCAAGGTCAAGGGGTAGAAAGAATCTTTCTACCGTTTCCACCTTTATATAGGCATGGGAGGAAGACCTTCGGGCCAACGGTAAAATCTCAGGGGCCATAACAATTGTTCGGAGGTGACGACCTTCGGCGAAGCGATAAAATTCTCAAGGAAGCGATTGTAACGGCACGGGACTCGATCCGAACAATCGAGAGGCTTATGTTGGGGGTCGAATATCATAAAGGCCTCACCTCCGACGATTGTCACGATATCATTCAAGTGGGCCATGGCTTTGATAAGGTTAAACTCTAGGAAGGTCTCACCTTTAGCAAGACCATGGCATCAACAAGAACGATGGTTCTGCGAGACGGCGTTCACAAAATGGCGATCGAAGGTGACCATGAGATTCAAAATGAGAAGATGAGCCCGAAGCGACCTTCGACTTGGAGAACTAGCAAGACATGGGGTTCCAAGGTGCGGTGAAGGTAGAGCCTTTCGGAGGACAATGCCCAAACGGCATTTCGGCTCTCGGAGAAGGACTTTCGATGGGCGAAGGTCTGAGGGAGTTCGCCTGGAGCTGCTTAATCCATTCAGCACCTTCGATTATTGTCACAATAGGTTGAATCAGGCGGTTCGAGCGCTGTAACAAAAAAGGCATGTAAAGTAGGTCTTGACCTGTTATACAGAGGCAAAAGTCAAATTGTTTACATCATGATGTGTAAGTACCTCTTTGTCCTTAGAGCTGGTAAAAGGGTCAACCCTTGTATTAGTATGAGGGTAGGCCCGGATGAAAGGGCAAATGTATATTTTAGTATGCTTGTAACCCCGTATAAAAGGAGGTCCTAGCGCCCCTTTTTAGGGGGACGACTCTTGGAATTCTGAAGAGTGTACTAGGAATCATCTTGAGTCAGCTTTTTCACCTTTGGTACTGCTGGTTTTGGGATCTCTTGTGAACTCTAGACCAACATAGTACTCCATACATGTTATGATATTTTGATGTGATGAGGAATCTTCTTTTTATATAGTAAATTTGGGAGTTATTTTGAGATCTAAACAAGCCCTTATGTCACTCACCAGCGCAAAAGGATAGTGCTGGCAGGTGATAAAGAACCTGCTAGGACTAAAACATTTAACCACTTCCACCTGTACTCGCGGCTGTCTATGCCATCCGCCGCAACAAAATGATTCCTTTAAATAGCCAGAAATTCAAATAAATTATTAAAGATAAGAAATGAGTTAAATTATTTGTTAAACTCCTACAACACTACTTATACCAAATCCATTGATTGTAGAAAATAGATTTATCTGCATATCACTTCAAAGGTGCGAAATGATGTGTCAATCTTAAAGTTTGGCTTAAGATATATGAAACATTGTGATGGATCATGGATGTATTGATTTGTGAAGCATAACAGTCTAGGTAAATTTAAATGTTGTGAAACTCTATTGACATGGTCATGCAAATGTAAAAGTACTTCCTAACAAATTTTATATTTTTCGGACCAATTTTAGGCTTATTACTATTAATGTTTTTAATTCTCTAGTAAACCAAAATTTAATTATTAAAATATTGCATGTGAAACATTTTTTGTGTATGTATAATATATATTAGAACTTAATAGCTCAAATATGAATGATCTTATAATTTTATGAGCATTTTTTTAGATAAATTTAGTTCAAATATTAAATTAATACCAAACTACCTCAAATATTCAAACATTTACACTACACCTTAGGTGCCTATATAAGTATAGGAAAAAAAGGTACAACAACAAAATTGAAAAGATCTTTGTGACCCAATAGGATTCACACCTAGGTCACAAGGATAAACAATAGCACCGACCAACTACTACGTCTATCAAGTATAATCAAACAGGAAGGGCGGGGTGGCCTACTTATTTGAAATCATCGCACCCTTTTGTGGTGGCGGGTGATATAAGCGCCCGCCAGCACAAATGCACCCATATATAACATGGGCAGCGGCAAAAAAATTCTAAGTCCTACCGCGCATCCGAAACGACGTCGCTAGGCTGCCGAAACTTTGGGGCCCCGCATGCCGGCGAGTGGCGGCCACCGCCCTGGCCGCCACCTCGGTCGCCTCCGACCCTGTTGCCGCTTCGTCGACCGCCCGTTGTATATCATGTTTAGAGTACGTCACACCCGGATTTACACAGAAACCCGAATGCTACTGTATGTGTATCCAGGAAGTCCATAGAATACATACGGCTTACAAATATGGAAATTTGAGTACATATGCTCGAATAAAATGATTTTACATTAGAGTTTAATACAATACACAGCGGAAGTCTATTTATTAACTCTCAACTAGCGGAGCCGCAGTCCACAGGGACACCGATTGGTTGACCACAGCTTAGTAGTAAGGCAGATCTTCAGGGAATCCAGTAGCAGCAGTCTCATTCATTCCATCTATTACCCGTCTGGGATTTTATTGAATAATGGCAAGCGTAAGTAATTGTCTTACTTAGCAAGTATAACACGGGTGTATGAAGGCTCAAAGTAAGGCTTGACATGGCTGCACTACATTAGCACTTTTAATTATTCATTTTATCATAAACCAAGTTACTACAAATAAATAAATCCCAGTTGTAACCCAATTAGTAAAGTAGAAGTGAACATTAGACAGTAATAAACATCGATCCAGGCCGCTCTTGACCCTGAGCAAGACTATCATGATAGATTGTACACTCTGCAGAGGTTTCACCCTTTACCCACCGGTCGTGTAAAAGCTCTTGGAGCTTTGCACCCAACCACGCACATCTACACTTCCGAGGTGTGACTGCATAGGGACGCTACGAGGCTTTTCACAAGACACCCTAACAAGACAGTGGCCGCTATGGTACAACAAGGTGGTGAGACTCTAGGCACCGAGATTGACTGACTCCCAGGGCGCAGCGATAGGAGGGTCAATGGCATCCAATGCGCGGCACGCATGCCAACAAGAATTAAAAAGCGCAATGTGCGGAGTTCCCGTACTCTAGGGACTCCCAACACGGGACTATGTCTAACGAGACATTGCCAACGGGGCTACTGTCCTCGGTGGAATCAAGTAACACCCAGCGCCTTGCTTTCCACAATGCCATTGGCCCCATCGGTAACCACTGACAAGCTAGAGCCATACAAGTTACTTGTCCAAGACCAGAGCCATTATAGTTCAAGCGGTGGCGACAGGTTCCTGGGTTGCTGCTTTAAGAACCAGTCCTTACGGAGAGACACTAGGGCCAAGCACGAAGCTTACGCCCTAGCTCCCTGATCCATGTTGCTAAAAAGAAAGTTTTACCATTATCATTGAAGTGAACCATTAATTCAAATTTAACCATTGAGCAAAGGTGAAAGTAGTTGCGCCTAGCATAGAACTACCCATATGCAATAACCCAAGGTAATCAAGGTATATGATAACCAAAGCTATGTACAACCTTAAAGGGTAACAATTTAGACAAATGCGTATGCAGTAAATAATGTAAAAGATGTGTTCATGTAGTAAGGATTGTTCGTGCTATACTTGCCTTTATCCAACAGAGATACTGCTACTCATAGTCTTCAACTCTTGCTATTCTAATCTTCGAGGCACTCAAACTGCATTCCTTCTTCCCGCAGCATTCATCGAGCAATCGCACAAACATTCAACTATACAGGCAATCAAATAAGCACAACAACTAAGAACAGTACACCAATCAAAAGAAAAGGCTTTAAAAGAGTGCGCTGAAGGATAGGGCTCGCGGCTACGGTCACATGAGCGCAAGAAATGCTGAAAACAGACCTACTGATGAGAGGAAACAACTATCGAAAGATTTCACTTATAGAATGAGATAAACTCTAGGTGCTTCATTTATTTTATTTAATAAAATATATGGAAAGAGTATTTTTAGAGAAATACCCTGTATTATAATCTGTTCAAATTCTATTTGTATTTGTAAAGTCGAAGTAAATTGAATTAAACTAAATTTTATTTACAATTGTTTATGTTTAGATTATATCGATTAAACAAATAATTTTACAAAAGAAAGGCACGTGAATCATCTAATCGAGTAACTTTATTATTTGTTTTCAACTAGTCATGTTATTATTATTGGAATTTAATTATAATAATATTAGTCAAATTAATTTTATTTGTAAGCATCGAGGTATGACCCTAAATTGCTTTTAATTGGAAAGGCTAGTTAAAGTAAGCATTAATTAAATTAATATTATTTTATAAAACCAAGGTATAAGTCTAATTAAATGTTATTCTGAAAACATGATTAAATAGAATTAACTGAATTAATAAGTATTATAGAAAACCGAGATTTAAACCCTAATTTGCTTTTATTAGGAAAAGACATTTAAATAGATGTTAATCAAATTAATTCCAAACTAAATTATAAAGTTTCATATTATGATGAACATCAGTACTAATATTTAGTTTAAGTTGATATGAACCGGTTAGACGGATCTAAAACGTGGATCCTATGGGTTTTTAAAGGTTTCAGGGACCTAGTCAAAATTAACCATAGGGGCTAGCTAGATTGCAGACACTCAGCAAACAGTGCCGTATAAACGACAAATGCTGGGGTTAGATCTGCAAAAGCTGCTCGGGATGGGTTTAAGTGCAGGAATCCATTAGCTCCAGGGGTTTTTTCTAAAGATGGTCAAGACACAAGAACTAATCTGAAGATTACACAGCTCTATGGGGTTCTTTCTGCAAAAGTTCATACTGAAATTTTCTATATGTTAAATGAATTTCTACGTTGTTATCAAAATTAATTTCAAATTGAACTGCATGTGCACCTAATAAGATACCAAAAATTGTATAAAAATTAACATTCTTTTGATCCATAAGCTTGCCATGAAAATGTATTTAGTTTCAGTGAAGTAAGACCATATATTGTTTAAATTGGATATATATCTCTCATACAGTTTCTAACTCGAGTCTAAGTAGTGCATTACATTTTTGAATTCATATGGAACTCAAACTTGGATAGAACCTTATGTTCACCATATTATTACAAAATATGAAGTTAGATGATGTGACAACTCAAGAATTAGAGTCCAAATTAAAACATAATTAGACTTTAAGCATATGTTTGACCAGAGTCAAACCTAGTGTTGACTTCAATTTTACCAAAATTAATCAAGCCAAGAACTGAAACAATGATTCAATAAAGAAATCATGGTCATGGAAAGTTGTAACATCCCGTATTTTTATACGGAATGTTAATGTGCAAAAATGTGAATTTTCAAAAACATTTTCGTGGAATGCTTACTAGCTAGAAAATCATAAGAGTGTCTTCTTGTTTCCTTCCTAAATTCCTAGATTAAATAAATATTAATTGGAAATTAAGGTGTATTTTTGCCTTAGCGTGATTTTGGGTCTTATTTGGTTTCTTGGTGTTCAATTGTTTGAAGCATTTGAATTTGAATCCAATTCAAATTCAAATTAAAACACTAACTAATCCTAAACTAATTGGCCAGACCCTCCCTAACCTATCTTGGGCTCAAACCCACTAACCAAACTAACCCATCCGAGCTAACTACCTGAACTCCCACGGCCCGCTAACCCTTCCCCGAACCGAGCCGGCCCAGCAGCCTCAGCCGGCCCAACAGCCACCCCCGCGCCCGACGCCCCTCACCCTCCCTCTCTCTCACCGGCTGACAGGCCGGCCCCGCCTATCAGCTTTCTCTTCTACCTCCCCAACCGCTCGCATCACCCACGCGCGCTCTCGCCGCTCTCTCTCGCAGCCGCGCCGGCGCTCCGCGCCAAGGCCGCCGCCCGACCGTGCGATGGCTACCACATGGCCTAGGGCACGGACGCCGAAGCGCTAGCCGTCTGCACCCGCCCCCGCAGCGGCGAACCCTAGGCGCCCGCCGGCGCCGTTCCCCTGACCTAGCCACCTCTCACCCCGTTGGGGTTCCTTCCACCCAAGCCGCCGCCACCACCACTCGGAGTAGGAGGGAGAAGTGGAGGAGAAGGAGAAGAGGAGGAGCCGCCACCGCAGCTCAAGCCGCCGATGACCGCGCGCTGTCGCCGCACGTGGAGGAGAGACGCCGCCGTCCGCGCAAGGAAGAGGAGGACGCCGACGACCAAGAGTACCGTGAGCCCGCGTCCGCCGCCGTTCCGCAAGCCTTCCCCGAGCTGCAACGTACGACTACACCTCGCCAAGGGCTTGCAGCGCGCGTGAGCCAAAGACCGTGCCAAGGCTGCGCCTTTGTAGTCGGAGGCCTGTAGGATCTAGGATTACCGACTAGAGGAGGGGTGAATAGGCGGTTTCAAAACTTCAAGCACAACACTAGGGAAATTTAATTAGAACCACAATGAGATTTAAATCTCTAGCTATTTCTATGCCTATGTTGATGTTTTGCAACCTAGGGTGACAAGAAAGTAGATCAATACTCTATGAAATAAACTTGCTCAAGGTAAGTAAGCAAACTAAACAAGCAAGCTACAAGCACAAGGAGACACAAGAACTTATCCCGTGGTATCGATGACTTGCCGGTCACCCCTAATCCACGTTGAGATGGATTCAATGTTCAACCGCTCCTCTATCAAGTCTCCACTTGATGAATGAGCCGGTTAGAACCAAAGCACCGCTCCAAATCTCGATTCCACTAGAGTTGCTCTTCACCACTCCGGCGAGGTGAGCACAAAGACCTCTCACACCAATCTTCCACGGCAACTTCACAATCTTCGTGAAGTGCTCGGTGGAAACACGAGCTCCAAGCCGTCTAGGAGGCGGCAACCTCCAAGACTAACAAATCAATGACCTTTCTTGAAGTCTCCCTAGTGCCACAAAGCTCAAACTCTTGATGCAATGCCCTAGGATCCTCTCACTCTCACAAAGATGCAA
>OAMR01000024.1:1755066-1773007 GCA_900205405.1 Echinochloa crus-galli | reverse complement strand
GAGACAGCTCCATGCGGCGCGCGTTGGCCGGCTCCTCGCGTGGGCGGGCGCAGGGTGGCCACCCGCTCTTCCCCACGCGGATCGAAAGGAGGAGGCAGGCGGCCGTGGGCGACGACGGGTGGCCAGCGGGTGGCGCGTGGCGGCGGGCGGTTGGGATGGTGCGCGGGGCCACGCCGACGTAGCGCATAGCGTTTGTTCTCTATGTCCGCTAGATTTACCGTGTAGGTCGGAACGGAAATGTTACCGTTCCTTTTACCACCCCGCTGCGGTAAAATGTACCCCATATGCGTGGTATGCTATGGCTTTAGCGTTTCTTTTACAGCCCCAGTGCGGGAGCAGGCATGTGGAGGGACCGGGGACACCACGTGAAAGAGAGCTCTTGGTCTTTGCATCAAACCATGATTCTTTGCTGACGTTGATGGATAATATAGAGCATCAATTTTAAATTATAATTTATTTTATTTTTTTTAATTTATAATTTTAATCATGTATTTAGATAGTGTATATCTATTTATACATTAAAAACTACGAACTTATAAATGTCCGGTAACCTATAATTTGGAATGTAATAATCTAAAATTATTAAGTTTGATGGGTTTTGTTCAGAATCTAATCTTGTGTTGTACGTGTTTGATTTTTCACGGTTTTCCCGAGCTTGGAAGCATTTCCTTTCTGGGCGGTCAGACGGGAGACGGACAGGCGGGCTGCCAGGCCAAACGCGACCGTGACTCTGTGAGTGATGTGTTGGAAAATCAATCGCCTAAACATAATTATTCATTTTTTTCGTGGTGTGACCTAGCACCATGACTGAAATGTAGCAATAAAGAAATTGTTGCTCGCTCTATTTCAAATTATCATTATGTTTTTGTCCTAAGTACTAAAAATTGACTAATTTTATAGAAAAATATGATAGCATCTACATTACTAAATAGATGTATTATTAAAATACATTTTATGATAAATCTAATAAAACAATTTTTAGATGTTAATATTTTTAACTATAATCAATGTTATGCAAGTTTGAGTTAAACAAATGTAAAGTGAGATATAATTTAGAACGAGGGGAGTTCTTTTTTTCTCTTTACTTTTTTTTCAGTTTTCTGTTCCCCGCGGTTTCTTTCAGCTGGAGTAAAGAAGCAACATCACATACTTTGAGATATTTTGGTCGAGAGAATCGTATACCAAGCTCCAAGCATATCTCGTGCATGTTAGTATATATGTTACTGCCGATTATTAATGTTTCTTCGTGGAGAAAAAAATACTTATGCCATTATTGCTTTGATTCCTGTTATCCGAAAGCACCTAAAAGACTGTCTCTTATACACATCTTTCGGATTTTTCACAGGATTTATCTTTTTCTTTTTAACACGAATTCCGCGGACCGTCTGCCAAGACCCCGCGGACCGTCCGCCCAGCCACGACTTGGCTGATTACCAGAAGATTTGCAAAGAGCCCATACCCAAGTTAGTCACCACATATTCTAAATGCACTACATGCAATTCAAAGACCATTGTGACACTAATATTTCATTGAACCAACACGATTGATCCCTCTTGATGGTACGGCTATCTAGCCTATCAACCCAGTCCTATTTCATCCTCTAATCACCTCATGACCGGTCAAAAATAAAAGCCCTATCATATACCTTTGCCTTGAGCTTCCCATGGTCCATAGCACACATGCTATCCACACATCAATATTTGAAGCTCGTTGCAACTCTTGGGACTAACCTATTCTCATATTCTCACATAAAATTGTTAGTCCACAAGTGTTGTCATTAATTACCAAAACACAATTAGGGGCCTAGATGCCTTCAAGGCCGAGGGCCCGAGCAGCGCTGCCCGCCGAGCTCCGCCGTCGTGGCCAAGCCGGAGCTCTGCCGCCACTCGTTGGCAGGCCGTCTCTCCGGCCAAAGCGTCGCCCTTTCTCCTCGTTCACCTCTGCGAAACCCAGCCGAAGCTTTTACCCCTCTTCTTGGACCTCGTCGGACCCTCCCTGGTCCTCACCATCGCAAGCCACCACCGCTCACCGGGGCGCCAGAGCGCGCGCGTCGCGCGCCAGGACGCGCCGCTACGCCGCAAACCCGAGACCACACCAAGCCGACCACACCGACGGCCGCAGACGATCCCGTTCAACCGCATCTGGATCCCGTAGACCCGGCTCACGTGAGCCAGACTCTCAGTCCATGGTGGACCATGCCCACCGCGCGGATGGACTAAGTCGGCCGAACCCCAGTGCCTAATGGGCCGGCCCAGCCAAATCGGTCCAAGACCGGCCCATGTACAACCCTGCCCTTTTTCCTTTTTGACCTCCGCTGACCGCCGGGCCCCACCTATCATAGACCGGACGAGACTGGCCTATGGGCCTGCTGACCCCGCTGACCATTGACCGTTGACTGGTCAACATTGACCAAGTCAACGCTAACGTCACATGGGCCCACGATGACGTCAGCATACCCGGACCCACTCGTGACGTCAGCAGTGCTGACTAGGCAACATGTGGCGCCCCCCGGTGCTGCCACGTGTCATGTTTGTTATTTTATTTTTCGGAATTAATTTAACAATTTTAGAAAATGATTTAAACTTCAAAAATTGATAATAAATTAACCGTAGCTCAGAAAAATATGAAACCAGTTTCATTATTTTTCTAAAATCATGATCTACACGTTAGGATAGAGTTTGGTGTTGTTTGGATCTTCCTTGGCTCTTGTTTGGAGTTTATTTGCCCGTAGTCTCGGTAATTAAATTGCGGATCGATATTTGGGAGGATCGGAGACTCACGTCGGGACTGAGGAGGAGGAGTTCGATTACTACGACGCTGAGGAGTCACCAGGTTCACCCCCATCCATTCTTTGGACGCCCATTAGACATGCTCGTAGTATGCTATGCTGTTTTTATTCGCATGAACTGCCTAAGATGATAAACCATGCATAGCCTGTCTATTTACCAATTCCTTGCTATCCTACTACTATACTCATATATGCTGTTGTGAATGCTTCGCTTGCATGCGTGTGAGGAATGGATGATTTAAACTATTTTGGTGTGTGTGAAAAGTGAAGGAGTTGGAGTATTTGAAAACCCTTTTGTTGAAGTGAGCGCACCATAACCCAATCCTCGGATTGGGGGCTTGGGAAGTACACTTGGGTACTTCTTGCGGAGTGCCTGTTGCGGGCACATGTTTGATTTGACCTGATAAAGAGGAGTTGGCAGCGATACCTGTAATGGGTTCGACTGGCAAACCACCATGGTGGATACGCATTTCGAGAGAAGAGCTCACTTCAACAGTTTGAGGACCGGTCGGACTAGCTGCTTCATTGGGACTTACCGTGCACTCTGTGTGACCATTATGAGGGTGGGCCCGATCCGAGCCTAGCAAGTGCGGTGCCAAGCCTGCAGGTGGATAGTGTATCAGTGTAAGGGGGACTGGTGTTGACCTTTGCTCCCTGACTTGCTTTGGCCCCCGACTGGCCCCGGGGGAGTGCTTCACAGTTCCGGGGCAACCTCCAGCAGAGGACGCGTCCCAAGCCCGGAAAAGCAGGATGGTGCCGTAACAACTAGACCTCCATTTGGTGTGATGTTGTTCATATGGTTCACGACCGACTGGGCGCATCTCGCATAGATTCCGGGTGTACACACTCTCAGAGTTAAAACTATACCTATAGCTGCGTCCTCGGTTATAGACACCCCCTTTGAACTGCTCATTCTGTTAGTGTTCTGATAATTAAAACTTCTACCTCCCCCTTTTTAAACTAAGGATCCGACAAGGCCTATGAGATGGGAGGAGCGGGAGTTCTCCCATCGAATAGATGTTGGAGATGGGAGCCTGTTCTGTCAGGATGGCCCGTGGAGGTGTGAGTTGGTGTTGGAAACTGATTTATAAACTTCTATTGCTGTTGCATAGGAAACCCCCAGCATTTCCTTGTCTATTTATATACTAGATTAGTCCACTTAAAGCTTGCACATCTATTGATGGTGACGTGGAACTGTTCCAATCCTTGGGAACAGTTCAAGGTCTTGCAGGTTACGAGTCTGACTTCGACAACAACGCCGATGGATGGTACGACTGAGGTGAGGCGCTACGCTCGAGTAGTCGCCTGTGGAAGAGAAGAAGATGAAGCCCTGATGACTTAGCTAGCGCTGTTTTGGCTTTCCTTTCTGTCGATTTAGCCCAAGTGGCTTGTACCCGTACTTCCTATGTTGGGAGATGTAATAACCTTATCATTGCACTGTTTTATTCGATGTATGGATGTGTTAACTTCTGGAATGAGTTCTGTACGCGATAGCTGTTGATTCTAGGACTATCGCGATGGTACAGGGAGTCGGATTTTCGGTAAGGAAAAACCGGTTCGTTTCAAAAGTGACCACAGATTCAAATCACTACTTTTGTTTTTCAAAAGTCAAAGTTCTTTTAAACAAAACCTAAAAGTCCATCTTTTCTGCCCAATTTATAACTCAAACCAAAAGTCGGCCAATACAAAAGTTTTAGAAAATACAATTTTGAGCAACTTTTGTTTTGACCAATTTTTTAGTTTCGATACAAATTTTTGTTTAAATCTCAGTCAAATCAAGTTTGACTTCGGTCATCTCCCTCCAAATTAAAAATAGGATAACTGTAATAATATATAAATTTGGTCAATAATATGTACAAACTGACTTGACAACATATTTTGGGTCTATAAGCTTGCCATAAAAACTTCAAATGATTTTAATCAAGTGGGACCATACATTGTTCACAAATGATACATCTCTCACAAACTTTCTTATAACTCAAGCCAAACTTTGAGATTTGAGTACCTAATTAGTTTTTTGAACTTTTATGCAGCTCAAACATGGACACAACCTCAGGTTCACTATAATATTATGAAATGTGAAGTTAAATTAGCAAGTATTATATAAAAAATCTAAATTAAAATTCAAGTTCAAACTCATTTAGAGAAGTTTTAAGAAAACTCAAATTTTTTCCCTTTAACATGAAAGTTGTAGAATTTTTAATTCTTAGAAACTTTTGTATTGGTCGATTTTCGAATTTCAATGCAAGGTTCCGTTCAAATCTTGGTCAAACATTATTTGATCCTGGTCAAACATTTTCATTTGAGGTGGGCCGAGCGCGGAGGATTGGGCCGAGCGGAGGGCGCTGGCTGGGCTTGCGTGGAGAGGAGCTGGGCCGGGGCGAAGGGAACTGGGCCGCTCGGGAAGAGAAAGAAGGAGGGGGAAGATTGGCCGACAGACGGAGTTGGAGGAGCAATGGTGAACTTGGGCCAAAACAACTTTTTAAGAGCTCAAAATAACGAAATTCAAATGCAAATTTAAAATAAATTTAAATCCTAATTTGAACTACAGGTTTGGGTGTGGAAGGTTGGAGCTTCAATTTCCCTTGCGAGTAAAACGAAAATATATAAAAGAAGATAAAACTCCACATGGTAGCAAACGAGCTCCAACCTTCTTTTTGCCTTTTTTTTTCTGGCTCTTCCTTCGCAATTCTTTTTTTTTTGAGGGAATCTTCCTTCGCAAATGGGCGATGGTGCTGCATCCCAATGGAATTATCTCCTGTTGTCGCGGCCCAATGCAAATGGAATAGTCTCAGGTTCTATTCCCTTCTGCTTTTAATTCCGTGAATTGTTTTTTTCTCTTCTAATGCAATCATGTGAAGTAACTTACAAAATAATATATCTTATATATCCTAATATATTTTTTAGTGTAATAGACTATATTTAATTTATTGTGTATGAGTTTCAATAATTTTTATTTTGTCATATATATAGAATTTTCGGGGCATACTTATAAGAAATGCCATAAGGATTATCATGTTTTTTTAATTTATTGGCCGTGACAATTTGCTAAAACGTCATTGTGTTATGGGCCAGATTGTGACGAAAAACGATAAAACGTCACTATATTTTGGGCCTAATACCCACTACCGTGAATCTATGACGAAAACTAGAGAATCGTGACAGATGGTGCGCTACTATGACTTTTTTAAAATGTCATGAGAAGAACGTCATAGATCAACAGATTTCTTGTAGTTAATTCATTGATTTCATACATATTGTCGGACCTTAGGACCGGCAATCCACCTGGGGGTATACGAGTGGTTGATTTGTAGGCGAGGGATCGTCGAGCATGTAGCTTGATGGTGGCACACGGGCACGATTTAGACAGGTTCGGGCTACCCGGAGGTATAATACCTTACATCTTGTGTCGGTGGAGGTGTTTGTATTGCTGGTACTTGGCCGTGCTTTAGGGAGCAAGGACGAGCGTAAGGGTTATAAGATGATCTCATGTCCCTTGATGAGGTTGCACTAGGCCGCCTTATATAGGGTGACGGGCTAGGGTTTATAAGTCGGTTTCCATCAAAATCTACTAGATTATGGCAAGGACTCTTATTCGAGTGGGTTACAACTGATGAGGACATCACCACGTTGGAGGACATACACGAGTCGACTTCGTTTCCACGCTACAAGTCGTCGCCTCGTCGGGCAGCAACTTCGGTTCGGATTCAGCCGACACATCTGCGCTTCAACTGCAATATCTCCCTCATACGACGTCCAATCAAGGGGTTCTTGGATGCGTTGGAACCGTGATGACGAGACTCTTCTTTTGGTTCTGGCCTTAGCTCCAGAAGATTCGTGGATCATGCTGTGTGACCACGAAAAGGTGCTGCGACACCTGTTTTGGGCCTTTTTCAGGCTTTGTATCGTGTCGGGCCTTCGGCCCATGTCGTGGGCGCGTCGCCCCAACCCTAGCTCGCCCCTACAACATTAAATTCAGTAGCCACCGTCGTTTAGAGTCAGGTTTTGCTTAGATTATTCTGTCGAGAACAGTTTCGCCGTCTATCGATTTGTAGAACCCCAACTTTCGATCTTAATCATACATCTGCAGTGTCACTTCATTTGAGAGCTGCGCTCTTTCGAGTTCTTGCTTGTGTTCTTCATTTCGCAGGTAGGGATTAGCCTTCTCGGCGAGGTCAACCGGGTTGTGACACGGTTGATAACCAGAGGAGTCGTGGTGCTAAGATTGCGGGGTTCGAGTCGCTGACTCGAAGCCGGATCGGTGTGTTGCGCTCCGCCCAAAACGACTTATCCTCACCTGACGGAAGATCGGGTCATCCCGTCCCCATCAACAACGATATCTCCCGAGATATCCAGCCGAGTCATCGGCCGCATCTTCACCATGCTTGTCCGCCAAGTCGTGGATCCCTTGTGGGCCGCCGAGGGGTCGGCCCGTAACCCTGCTAGGCGTAGGCCCATGTCGGTGGAGTCTCCTCTTATAGTGGGCCCAGTGGTACCCATATCCCACACTTATTAGCAATGAAGAACAAGAACGCAAACCTAGAGGACGAGGACATTAATGATACGGTCGAGCCTTCAACACAACATAGGGGCAGAGAACAAGCTAAGGACTGTGACCGTGAGTGCTCGTCCTTTTCATCAGATTGTGATGGCGAAAATGATGGTTGTGGTTACTAAATTTGAACCAGGTCCCTGAGGCACATGTATGGCAAGAACAAGACGACCTTAATACAAGCCGACTGGAGAGGTATAATGTTCTTGCGCATGCCATGATACTGAGTTTATGCCATGATACTTGGTTCATGTCAATGTTGTATCCATAGGATGACCATGAATAGTCCCCCACACGACCCGCCGCCAACGAAGGCATCGACCATCTACTCCTAATGAAGAGGAAGTAGCTGCCTCTGCACCACAAGCTTCTACAACCATAACATCTGTTAGTAATCATTCAAAGCGGAAGCATGGTTAACGAAGCAGAAACCAAATACCTATAGGCACTCTTGTGATAGAAGAGCTTGGTTCATTATAGCAACCCCTTGCACCAGAGGGTATAGCTGCTAAATGTTGCAACATAAGTGGAGCCATTGTACTGGATAACCTGCATAACCTCAAAACAACTACCGGAAGCCAGTGACTGAAACAAGGAAGGAAATTTTGTAAGCCAAGGTGCAAGAAAGCTTCCAATTCCGTGAAGGACAAACCAAATTTGCAAGAAAATTCGCTTTAGGCCTCATGTAAAGAAGTTTTCGAAACTGAAGGTGTGAGCTGAGTATGTCCACCAAGAGTTGTATGGAAGGAAAGATTTTGGGAGGATTCTGAGCCACGAGTTTGTGTGACAGAAGACCATAGATGTAGCCAAAGCTTTTAGTCAACAAAACTCTACAAAGGCATTGGAAAACACTAAGAACCCCATCACTTGGGTGTCGGTGGGTATGCAAACAAGATCCCTAAATGGAGGAAGGAGGAAAAAGAACTGTAGCTTGCTGGTTTAGTAGACATACTCACGGGTCTGGACGAGCGTAGTAGGAATTAGATCCTAACTCAATGCCCTGCTCTATCAGAACCTTTGATGGGGTTACATTCAGAATCCAAAGACCACTGAGAGATTTTCTAAAGGCTTATGAAAACTGCAGAGGATCAAAGGCTTGGTAAATTCAAACCCAATAGGGAGAAAGACCAGCTTACGGAGGCCATAGGGAAGCTAGAGTATACTAGCCGTGTTCTAGGGATGTCTTCAACAACCCCCTAGGGTAAACGGTTCAAGAAGGACGTAGGCAGCTACAAGAAGCATGACCACAAGAAGACCCCACTCATAGAAGCAAAGATGAAGAAATCGTCGTGCAATATTTTGTGGAATTGCTTCAAAACACACACAACTTACACATGGTTAATCCATCATTATTAGAGGAATCATAGCAAAAGCTATCAACCATAATGCTTGTGTTCTTTCGTTTTCTTTTGTGTTCTTCGTTTCACAGATAGGGATTAGCCTTCTTGGCGAGGTCAACCGAGTTGTGACACGGTTGATATCCAGAGGAGTCATGGTGCTAAGATTGCAGGGTTTAAGTTTGCTGACTTGAAGCCGGATCGATGTGTCGTGCTCCGCCCAAAATGAGTTATCATTCACCTGACGGAAAATCCGGCCACCCTAGTCCCCACCAAGTGGTAATCAGAGACTCAGGTATCACCGTCAGGCCGGCTTACCCTAGTTTTCTTTTGTACATTCAGCTTATAGTCCAGAAAATTGCCCTACAAAAATATTTCCATTGTCCTAGAATCATGGTTAGCCTTGCAGTTTCATTTTTAGATTGCTTTGTTGAGTTCGTGTCCGTGGTCTGTCAATGCAATTGTTGTTTGATAGTCATTATTTAGATTAGTAAGGTGGACTCTAACTTTGCACACCTATTTAAGTAATCATTTCTTCTCTTTTATGAATTTATGTGCAGTGTTGATAACAGACAAACTAATTACTTTGAACCATTCATTGAATATAGCTGTTCTGTGTTTTGTTTTGACCATGTGTGCCACGGGCCACGGCAGTTGATCTGGAAGGAGCATATGGCAGCAGCTGATCTGAGGGGCAGGTCAAGTGACACGCGCACGAGGAAAAGACAAGGAAGAGGCTGATGCAGGAGAGAAGGCAATGCACATGGGTGAGAGAATGTTATAAGTTGGGATTGATGTTCCTGTTGAGGAGATCCAATGTAGATTAGTGGGTGTAGCCAGAGCAACACCAGGAGTTCACCATGGCATTACATTAAGATTAAAAGAATATTCAGAATAACTGATAATTTTCTTGTACAAATTGCTGTCTTTTGAAGGACAATACAGATATAATGATGATATATAATAGCTTGTATCAAGTCCATATGTTCATATTTATTGATGTGAAATGGTATCAATTTGATATTATTTTAGGATAAAACAGGTATAGGCACATTCACAAACCCGTGCTAACGGTACGGGCAAAGTACTAGTAGTACAAGTGGTTGTGTAATATTGAGCTTGGGTGGATGAATGATTCAAGATAGTAAAATAGAGCATTATTTAGCAGTGCACACACACACACCCTCTAGCTGACTAGCTGTACATTAATGGAACATTCTTTTTTTTAGCAGTACAGTTTGTAGAGAAAAAAAAATCCACGCTTGACTGATCGGGTCCCTAGGTCACTGATTGATGGGCCGCACGTCCACTGGGCCTGCATGTCAGTAACCACACCACAATGTAGTTACATCCGATGATCTCCTCCCCCCTTGACTTTGAGTGGGTGGAGTGACGCTGCCAAGGGCCAACCCTCCCTTTTCCTCTGCAAACTATATGTGGGTGTCGCGCACAGTTTAATGTTGTACTAAGGCTAGTCTTAGTGGGGGTTTTATGGGAGTTTCATAGCATTAAATGTGATGATGTGGCAGAGAAGAGAGATTGAAGAGTTTCATGGGACGTGGGAGAAGTTTCGTGATGATACTCATCTGACACGGTTACCTAGTTCTGGTCAACTGTGTGATGAAATCCTGCACCGAAACTGGTCTAAGTGGGCAAGACAACGATTATTGCATTACGGAGTAAGAACTGTTAGTTTGCCATTATTATTCGATGTTGTCAGGACCTCAAGACACTGCTTTATATACACTACGGGAGACTGGGTGTTTGCCGAGTGCCTGGGGCACTCGACAAAGGCCAAAAACACTCGGCAAAGTTTTTGCCGAGTGTAACACTCGGCAAAACCCACTCGGCATACCTAGTGTCGGCAAAGGCCTTCTTTGCGGAGTGTCTTTTATCGGACACTCGGCAAAGACTTTGCCGAGTGCAGGACCTCACACTCGGCAAACATTTTCTTAATAAATAAAAAACCAGCCACGCCGACACTCAGCAAACGTGTATTAGAAAAATAAAAAGACAGCCCGCACCGGCTGGCCGTCCCCGCGTCCCCCGTCCTGCCCGCGCTCGGCGCCGCCCACGCCGGCCGCCCGGTCTCCGCCACCGGCTCGCGCGTGCCGGTCGCCTGTTCCGGCTGCCGGAAGCCTGGGCCCTGGCCGCTACGCCCCGTCCTGCCCGGTCGCGCCGCCGCCGCCGCCGGTCCGCCCCATCACGCCGCGGCCAGCACCATCGCGCCGTGGGCCCCATCACGCCGCGCCACTCCCCGTCGCGCCGCCGCAGCTCGGCCGCCCCATCACGTCGCGGCCAGCAACATCACGCTGCCGGCCCCATCACGCCGCGCCACTCCCGTCGCGCCCGCCGTCCGCGCCTCCTGCAGCCTGCCCGAAGCCCCCGCGCCGCCCCAGCAACCCGCCCGCCGCCGCACCTCGAGCGCAGCTCGCTGCCCTGCCGCCGCCGCGCCTCCCGTGCCGCTCGCCGCGCCGCCCGCCTTGACCGAGGCTGCCGCTGCGCCAAGGCCGGGGCCGCCCCTCCCGCCGGGGTAGCGCCCCCGCCCGCCCTGGCCGAGGCCGCGAGGGGAGGCCGAGGAGGAGCTCGAGGGCGGGGGCGAGAGGGACAGGAGCGCCGGCGAGAGAGAGAGAGAGAGAATGGGTGGCTGTGAGGGAGGGAGAGGGGGAGGGCTTATCCGAAGAGAGGGAGAGAGAGAGGGCGCGCTGTGTGGCTGTTGATCCGAAGGGGGAGTTGCCCACCAATAGGAAGCCACCATTCTAGTGCCTCGGATCCGTGACGTGGAAGGTTTGCCGTGTGTTTCTCAAAACACTCGGTAAACAGATACTTTGCCGAGTGTTTTTACAGCCACTCAGCAAACAATTTTTTCAGCATACTTAAAAAAATTTAAAATTATCAAACAAATTTTAAAAATAATCAAATTTGGGTAAGAAACAATTTATATAATCTGTGACCTATATAAAATGAATTGAACTCAAATTCAAATTTGATCATCACTTTGATTCCAAATCTTAACGAGTACTTCTCAACTCTCTGAAACTTTTCCGGAGATTCTTCGATTTAAATACAAAAATATACCAAAATTTGACATTGAGCATTACATGTTGTATGTAGAGAGTAGAAAAAGTTTTAGAGCTAGAAGAGGAAAAAATATTTTTTGTCGAGTCTTTGCTGAGTGCCAAAAAAAATACACTTGGCAAATAGGTGTTTGCCGAGTGTTTTTTATTTGACACTCGGCAAACATGTTCTTTGCCGAGTGTTTTTTTTGACACTCGGCAAACAACTTGCATACAATTTTCTGCTTGTTATATCTTATTATTTGAATCACTTGCGGTTCAAAAACAAAAAAAACTTAATTTTTTGTCGAGTGTCAAATATAATACACTCGGCAAACATGTTCTTTGCCGAGTGTATTTTTTGACACTCGGCAAACAACTTGCATATAATTTTTCTGCTTCTAATATTTACTTGCGGTTCAAAAATAAAAAATTTAATTCTTTGCCGAGTGCCAATTATAATACACTCGGCAAAGGGCTTCTTTGCCGAGTGTATTTTTTTGACACTCGGCAAACAAACTCTTTGCCGAGTGTCAAGAAGAATACACTCGGCAAAGAAGCTCTTTGCCGAGTGTCCCAAAAAATACACTCGGCAAAGAGCTAGGCACTCGGCATATACGGGTTTTCCCGTAGTGATAGTACATAGCATGAACTTTTTTGAATTTGTATGATGATGTTAGTACTTCGCTTTTGAACGATTATGTAATATATAGCACAATTTTAAATTAAAACTTTCCGAACAGAAATGGATTTCTATCTTCCCTTTATCAACAAAATTACATTATGAAAACATGATGCGTTCTGACATCAACAAAAAAATATAATGGATCTTTGAACACACTGGAGTTATTACAGTACCATAAAAACCACCGTTTATGTTCAATTGTATTCTCCATTATATTAACTATATATGTTACAACAAACTTAAAGAACATATATTACCAATTCGAGAATCGATCTATCAAAATAGTAAACAATTGTTAGAATATAAATTGGGAAAACTGTTTACGGTTGAAAAGGCACTACGAGATAACTACTGCATCGATCAAGTGTGCTCAATCACGGCGGGTGAGGAAATTAGAGACTACACTAGCCTATGCGAGGGAATTCACCTGCTTGAACGTAATGAAGAGATGGAGGATGAGATCATCTGGCGATAGAGGACTAGTGGCGAGTACACAACAAAAAACGCGTACCAGATACAATTTAGTGGACAAACCCAAAGAAGAAAAATTAGCCCAATTTGGAAGCCTAAAACAGAACCAAAATGTAGGATCTTTGCTTGGATTTTACTACGTGGGAAAATTCTGATAGCAAACAACCTGACAAAGAAGGGCTGGCCTCACAATCCAATTTGTAGCCTTTGTAATTCCGAGCCGAAAACACCAACACATCTTTGCAAGGACTGCATGTTCATGAAGGTTGTATGGACGCGTCTAGCTCAATAATTCAATGTACAATTCTTATCAGGGATTGACATGAGTGGCTCGATATACGGTTGGTGGAAAAAGTGTAGGAAAAAGTTCGAAAAAATGATTCGACCCCTCTTTGATGGCTTGATGATTTATTTCTGGTGGAACTTTTCTTCAGGAAGCTAAAACGGTGGAAGAAGTAGCCTCGATTATCAAGGAAGACATTCAGTGATATAGCAGATCAGAAGAAGGGTGGCAACATCATGCGCAGAGTTAAATGGCGTAGGCTTTTTTGTAGTCATCAGTACTTCTTTTGGTTGTTTTTGGTTTGTTCCAGTTGTTTTAGACTGACCCTCTAGTCTGTGCTTTTGGTGCTTTGGTACCGAGCACCCAGTTGTATTTTTGTTTTTTTATCTTTTTTCTCTATTCTAATAAAAATTCAGCAACTCTCTTGCCGTCGGTTCAAAAATAAAAAGGTAAGCCATCTTGTAATAGAAATGTAGCCTTGCAGCTGTCGCTGGTTTCTAAAACATACTAGACCATCTGAGAAATGCAATTGGTCTCAAAAAGATACGAGAACGATCGAGAGCTCGCTCACAGCTCAGGCAACCCAAGTCAACTGTCTCAATTGGTTCCTTTGGCTGTTGCTCCCTCGGTTGGTACGGATTAAAAAGCAGAGAAAACTATATTATCGGGTACAATCACTTTGCTATTTATGTGGCTGCCGATCATATCTAGATTGCCAGTGAGCCGTCCCCCGCGTCGCCCTTCTCCCAGGGGCGGCTCGGGCGGAACCCGAGCCCGGCCGCGGCCGCCCCCTTCTCCCACCCCTCCACGTCTTGCCGCCGCCAGAGCAGGGCACCGGAAGCCCGTGTGCCTGCTAGGACGGCGGCGGCGGGGCGCTTTCGGCGCGCCGTGCCTCCCCTCGAGTGGATTTGGGAGGCGACGGGGGAGGCCGACGAGATCCCGCGGCCATGCCTCGGGCCGGCGAGATCCGGCGGCCATGCCTCGGCATGCCCCTCGCGGAGGTGAGGCCGGCTGGAGGACCGCGAGGAGCGCTTGGAGGTGGCTCGCCACGGCTTGCGGCGGCAGTGGCGGGGGACCGCGCGTGGGGCAGCGGCGGCCAAGCGGCGGCGGCATTTTTGGGCGGCGGTGGCGCGATGCAGAGAATACGCAGCAAAGCTGGTGGGACGACGGCGGAGGCGTCGGTCGGATGGTGTGGCCGCGGCGGTGGTGCCAATCTTGCTGCGCCGCGTACGTGCAGAAGGGTTGAACGCTCTGGGCGAAAGCCCTCGCTAGCTTCATGCTGGCGGATGGCGGCGGCGTCGTCGGACGTCGCTTTCCCTCTTGGGACGTCATTATGGAGCCACAGCCCTGCTGCATACCATCTCTGGGTGAAAGCCCTGTCCAGCTTCTGGACGAGCGACGGTGGCGCTATTGGCGTCATCCCCTCCTTGGAGGCGTCGTCTCTAGAGATACCGCGACTGGTAGCATGAGCGGCCCACTGTTCCGTTGACAGGCATCAACCGTGCTGACAATACCATCGTGAGGTGCTTGAATGGGTGCTGGCCTCCTCAAGCCGAGATGTCTACTTTCCTATTGGTGACCATGGGTCGTCGCAAGACGGCTTGGCCTGTAGCGGATCGTGGCGGTTTGTTTCGGCATGGCTGAACCTATCCGGTGCGGTACAACGTCAGAAGACGGCACAGGCGACAACCTTGGTCTGCCGGTTGGAAGGCAACGACTCTGTGCGCGAGGGAGCTACGTGATGAAGTCGAATCACGGCGGCGGTTCGGTTGTTTGGGAAGGTTCTCTGGAGGGAGGGCAATCATACTCGCTATCTCGACGGCAACACAAGGAACGAGCTCGGAGCATGGAGTTGTGGCGGATGTGGCGAGCCCCCCGCGCACGAGGCGTCAAATGGCGGATGAGGCGAGGCCCCCGCGCGTTGTTTATTGCTCGAGCTCGGTGTTTTTCATCCCGTCGGATAGGTCCTGTATTGTTGCAACGTCCAACGAAGGCGTCTGCCTCCTTTGTTTCTCTACCGGCACCGGATCATGTCGAAGTTTTGATGATTGTAAGGGCGTGGTATGTGGGTGGGAGCTGCGGTTTTTCTTCGCTGTCGCCTGTGGGTGTTGATGACTACGCCGGTCGTGAGGGGTTGTGAGTGGTACCCCGCGTTGATGTCCCAATCCAACCGGGCGAGTATAGTAGTTTTTTTCTTCTTTCTTTTCTTTTTTCCTGCCTATGGCCTCCCAGGGCTATAGTCTTGTATTTTCTGCTATATCAATGAAACACGCACTATCTTGTGCGGTTCGTTCAAAAAAAAATATCTAGATTGCCATCTCTACAGCCTAATAACACCCTCGGAGATCATCTATCATGGGTTGCTGCGGCATCCGCGTGTCCGGGCTGGCCATCGCCAACACGCTGTGCTTCGGTGCCACGGCGGCAATCCTCACGTCCACGCTCGTGTGGGTCGCCGTGAAGTCCGGCAGCAAGTTTGCCGCCGCCGCGGTCACCGTCTTCCTCTTCATCTGGTTCTGCGCCGGGTGCACGGCCTACCTCGCCTTCTTCCGCACGCTCTACCGGCCGCTGGCGGAGCTGGAACGGCGGCAGGATAACAACGCTGTTCTCTCCATGATCTGGCATTGCATCCACGGCAGCGACGAAGCCGCTCCGTTGCCAATATTCAAGGTGCAAAAACAGGGCCGCGGCATGGCCGTGCTCGTCCGGGAGCCGCCTGCGTTCGGCGGGGCACGGGTAGCACCTGTCGACGACTTCACATTGCTATGAGCAGCCGCAAGGTTTGCCATCCGTGCTCAGTGTGCAAGGAAGAAGTGTGGCATTGGCACAGGTAGAAAAGTCACTATTAGTCTCGGGCGTCAAAAGGAGCTTTAGGTTGCAATGCCCAAAACTAACGGTCCACCAAAGAGGAGGCGCAACCGGGACTAAAGGGAAGGCGCAAGCTGTCGCTGCGTCCCCTTTTCTTATATATTGTTTTCTCTTCTATTCATATATTGTTTCCTCTTTTATTATTTTTTATTTACTAATCCAGCTACGTATTAAACACTGCTATTATATGTTTGTATATATTCGATATACTATACTGTATATATTAAATGAAGCATACAAAATATTATTAACAAGTAAAACTTATATACATATATAATTACAAAATAAAATTACAGTACGTGCTCGGTGTGCAAGGAAGAAGTGTGCCATGGGAAAGTTGGTGCTGCAGCCGGCGTGCCTGCACGCGTTCCACCAACACAGGTACTGCATCGACAGTATGAGGTTCTTCTCGTCCTAATATATACTACCCGTTTTTTCTGGTGAGATCCAAGCTGAAACAGTAGTACATCTCTGTAATTAAGTGTGTGAACTGCTGATCTGCGAGTGTAAGCTTATTGTTTCAGAAGCATTGGGCACATGTTGTAAATATATCTGATCACATTTAGAGGAAGTGGCACAAAAGTACTGATGCACAAGAACAGTAATGTACAAAACCTAGAACAAAGCATGACATGTGTATATATATGAGAAATGCCATTTATCTGTATATATTCCATGGAAAAATATGTCAGATTATTTGAAATGTTACAGCGCGCCTGAGAAAAAAAAATACCCCGGTAGTGAAATAGAATGTTCTAGGTAGGCATAAAATATTCTTAAAATATCAATGTTATTCCGATCTAAGCAAAACATTATTCCAAGAGTGAAATAAAATTTGCAAGCAGATAAATAAAAAATCTTTCAATTTCATTTCACTTTCTTCATCAAAGATATGGATCGGATGAATCCGAGATCTGCTGGATTTTAACCCGATGGTCTAAATAAATAGGTAGTCCAGGCAAATAATGTTTCAAAGAACACTGATGAACCGTAGCACATTCTGTTGTGTTGCCTGGTCAAGCTTTCATCTTATAGACCCATGAGTAATCTGACCTTATATCAAGCACATGATTATTGCCTGGTCAAGCACGTTCTTCACCATTGAATCTTAACCAACGCATGATTATTTGTCCACTCATTCATCATTATACTCTTTCTATTTAAAAATTTTGCTACTAGGCAACACAACTAACCATGATTGAATGGCATGGTTAACTAAAGTTTTGCTACTAGAGAACACAATGATTGAATAGCATGGCTAACTACCCAAAACAATTGTTCTAGAGCCGCATAAGGACAGGATTTTTCAAATACATCAAGAAAAACTTATGACAAATAAATTGTTTGGATATCATTTAGGAAAAATGGATGAAAATTCAGATCCCGATTTGGAGTTAGCCAAACAGCACGGAAGTAAACAAAGATAATAGGATTTCTGTTGGACATGTAAGCCTCAACACTAAACCCTAAGTCCGGTAACGAAACCTCGAAGTCGTAGAATGAGGAGTATTTGAAACACTTCAGTCACTGAGGCGCACCACTAAGTAAGAGCTTCAATATGAGGCGAGATCCGGTTTTTACGGAGGGGTGAGAAAGAGGCGATCGGGGTCCGGCAGCCGGCGACGGGCAGTGCTGACGTTGGTTGATTGGTGCATGGCATTGTAGCGCCTGACGTTCGCAGCTGCTGTGGCGTCCGGCTGCTGGCGGCGGGTGGAGAGCTGCTGGCGATGGGCGAACCAAGGATGGGCGGATGAGCAGGCGTGTCACAGCCCAGGGCTTAATAGGATTGATAAGAATACTCATACCAACAAGTTGCAACTTCTTTTCCGGAAGCCCATCTCGTAAAAACTCCAAAGTTAAGCGTGCTTGGCCCGGAGCAATTTAGGGATGGGTGACCGACC
>OAMR01000024.1:1740311-1753939 GCA_900205405.1 Echinochloa crus-galli | reverse complement strand
AGAACACAATGATTGAATAGCATGGCTAACTACCCAAAACAATTGTTCTAGAGCCGCATAAGGACAGGATTTTTCAAATACATCAAGAAAAACTTATGACAAATAAATTGTTTGGATATCATTTAGGAAAAATGGATGAAAATTCAGATCCCGATTTGGAGTTAGCCAAACAGCACGGAAGTAAACAAAGATAATAGGATTTCTGTTGGACATGTAAGCCTCAACACTAAACCCTAAGTCCGGTAACGAAACCTCGAAGTCGTAGAATGAGGAGTATTTGAAACACTTCAGTCACTGAGGCGCACCACTAAGTAAGAGCTTCAATATGAGGCGAGATCCGGTTTTTACGGAGGGGTGAGAAAGAGGCGATCGGGGTCCGGCAGCCGGCGACGGGCAGTGCTGACGTTGGTTGATTGGTGCATGGCATTGTAGCGCCTGACGTTCGCAGCTGCTGTGGCGTCCGGCTGCTGGCGGCGGGTGGAGAGCTGCTGGCGATGGGCGAACCAAGGATGGGCGGATGAGCAGGCGTGTCACAGCCCAGGGCTTAATAGGATTGATAAGAATACTCATACCAACAAGTTGCAACTTCTTTTCCGGAAGCCCATCTTCTAAGAACTCCAAAGTTAAGCGTGCTTGACCTGGAGCGATGGGTGAGGACAAAGTGCGCAGAAAAGGCGGGTTTTGGTCTGTGAGGATAGTCTTGCGGTCCTATATAGCAGCTAGGCGTAGGCGTGCTCGGCCTCGGGGAGGCGGGACGTTACAAGGCGGCTGCGAGTGCGCCAGCTCACCTTGGCTCCGGTGCCTCGGCCGGCGCCGGATGAGGCCAGCGCCGCTGGTCTGGTTATGGAGGCGGAGTGCATCCTTGCGAAGGAACGCATGCGCAGGGAGGTGGAAGTGCTGGCGTCATCCTCAACGTGAGCTCCGAAGGCGGTTCATGGCGTGGAGGACTCCAAAGGTTCACGCCTTTGGGTGATTGGAGATGAGGATTCTGAATTAGAGGCTGGGGATGAGGCATCAGTGGGAAGTCCGCGGTCTGATTCTTCGATCGATACGCCAGCTGTGGAAGAGGGCACAACGCGCGGGATTCTCGATCTCTCAAATTCAGCTAGAGGAAAAGGAGATGGAGATGAGTCCTCGCAAGTCGCAACAGTAAGGTGGGGGAAGGAGTTCTGGCGACGAAGATCGTGGATGCGATAGTTCATCGGCGACCGGCCGGCAAGCCGTGGCGTGGTCCTTTGCCAGCACCGCGAGCATCGCCGCCGCGAAACCGGGGAGATGCATTGGCCGGCGCTAAGGTAATTTCATGTCCCAAACTTCCTCTCCGGCGAGATCTTAGCCGGAGCCGGAGCCGGAGATGGAGTCCAAAAGCTCGCGATCGGTTCCTAGCGACCTTTCCGGGTGGGATTCAAATTTGGCAAAATCTGAAATACTTGAATGGGCCATAGGCTGTGTCAGACCGAAGCAAATTTGGCTAAGTCCTGGTGTGGCGCATCGGCCTACACCCGGTCTTGTGGCCCTCTTTGCTCGCATGGGAACACAATGCCAGAACCCTAGAGCTCTACATGTAGCCGCAGAGTCATCACGCGGGCGATTGTTGGCACAGGTGGCACGGAGCACAATGGGCGCAGTGGGGCGACAAATCGGGGCGGAAGCCATGCTAACAGCCAGAGTGGCTTGTTTGGTCGTGGCGGCTTCCAAGGTAGATTTCATCCTGGTCATGGCGGAGGCTACACCGGCCGTGGAGGTGGACGTTATGTCGGCGGTCGCTACGATGGCGGTCAGGCTGCTGGTGGTTGTTGGCGGTCGTTACAGACCGATTTCCGACCTCCAACCAATTATAAAATAAACACAACGGAGACACACCATAGCTATAGGGCTTACTACTGACTATTTCCACAAGTTTTGGTGATTGCCCCGTATGCAGGTACAAAATGGAGAAACACAGGCTATAGGGGTCGGAAATGACCGATTCGGCTGAACTACACGATTCGGCCGATTACCCCCCTTAGTCGTGCAAGCCATCGGGAGCCATCCACGTCAGCGCCAACTCATCCCGGGCTCCTGCCACATCACCTTGGGCCCGAACTCAACCCGACAAAGACCCGAAGTCCACCGAAGGCCTTCCAACCCAGCCCAGGACGCGAACCGACCTGCCAACCAACCCTAGGAGATGGCCCAGCACGTGTGCAAGCTCAAGGCGGTGCAGCAGTGGGCCGGGCCCAGTTCGGGCGAAGGCCAGGCTTCGGCCGAAGCCTTGAACCGCCTCCGAACCGACCCTGCGCAGAGATCCAGGCCGTTGGACTCAAGGTCGGTGCACGTGGCAGTTCGGCCGAACTCCCTGGTTCGGCCGAACCAAAGAATTCGGCCGAACGGCCTGGCACCGCCTCCCAGCTGCCTTGGCTGCTACTCTGTCTCCACCATCCTTCCTGGCTATAAATTGAGGGCCCCAGCACCAGCATCAACACACAACTCAAGAGGAGAAGAAGAGTAGGCGTCACTAGGTTCCGCCACTCATATCAGTAGAAATATGGAGAGAGGAGATGTGAGCGTCCCGGAGAGGAGCCGAAGTGTCGGCCCCTCTTCTAGCTGTACCTCTACGGATGCGACTTCACTTCGAGTAACATCCGGCTCTTGTCTGGTAACTCTTGTATCTCTCTCTGATTAATTGAGCATTCAGTTCTTACTTACTTTACTTGCATCGTTCTGCGTTCAATGCTTAGTAGTATAGTATAATTGTATCCTAGCTGCTTAGCTTGTTTGCTTATCTGTCTGCAGTAGATAAGTATTAGTCAACTAGCGTAGGCATGGTGCCTATACTTGAGACTAACTTAGTTTATTCCCGTCGCAACGGAGGTGGTAGCCGTAAGGTGGTGACAGCCCTTCCGGTCTTTGTAGCCCATCACGTTAGTTCCGGTCCGTAGGACAAGGTTCAGGGTAGTCGGCACCCCTTCTCATCCCTTTCTGTGTGTCGGAGGCTATGTAGTCCCGAAGCAAGTATCTCTTCGTATCTTCTGAACTGCCCAGTAGTCGGTGGAATACTCTTGCCAGACCTGTACCCTCTCTACCCTCCTATCTCTTCTCTTCCTTCCTTGTTGTCGTCAACCACCTCATCCATTCTATTCCATCCAATCCATATACCTGGGACAACTCGGTTTAGGATTAGTGTACTTCTCGTTCCCCGTGGAAATCGATACATTGGAATACTCCTGGGTGAAAGCTATATCGGTATCCGTCCGCTTGCGGATTTATCTGTAGGCCGTAAGGAGTGCCAACGGTGGCCGGAGGCCGCTTGGCGGACGAGGCCAACACGGAGCTCATCTGCAGGCAAATCCTGCTGGACAGGTGGTGCCGGCTTCTCATCTGCAGGCAAATGCTGCTGGACAGGGGTGCCAGCTCCCATACTGGCCGGTGCGCCAGCTACGTCGGCCGCATCTGACCAAGAAGTACAAGCCGCCACGCTGCTGCAGCAGGTGTTCCAGACGTCCACGGTGGACCAAGCATCATAGGTGGTAGTACTGGTGCAGCAGGCATTTGCGCTCATGCAAGATGTGACGGTGGAGGCCAAAAATGAGCAGCAGAAACAGCCCATGCCAGCTGCGGTATCCAAGGTGGAAAAAGCACCTGCTAACAAGGTGTCCGGCTCTTTTGAGGCACCGGAATCATCTAGCATGGGGGCGGCAAAAGAAAAACAATCGGTGCTACAGAAAAGGGCATGCTATGTGAGACTGTACTACTACGCTGTATTGCGAGATATGCGACAAACAATATCATTTGAAGGTCCGCCTAGGCTGGGCGGACAAGTCCTTTGCAGTTGCTGGTGGGTATGCTGTTGTTGGTCTTGGCTTCTACTGCATTCCGGCGCCTAGCAACCATCAGCATAAAGGGGAAACAAAGACTGGCCTAATCAGGGTCAATGGAGGCTCCCCCACAGTGCCTATGGTGACCTCTGAGTTGGAGTGTGTGATCCCGGGAGTATGGAAATGGGTGGTACAGGAAACAATGCCTAATACTTTTAGGGCTGTGTTTCCCACACGGGCAGAGTTACAGAGGATGAGGGAGTGGGGAGTGTTACAAACAAGGTTCCCCAACACAATGATGAAAATAGAGGAAGTGGGAGGCGGTGAAGCAAAACGTGTACCGCCCAAAATATGGGTGCAGTTCACTGGGTTGCCAGATCACTTGAGGGAGTATAGGGTCATATGGGCTGTTGGGTCCATTCTTGGTGTGACCAAAGAGGTGGATATGAGCTTCACAAGAAGATATGACAGATGTCGGGTCCAGGTTGCAGTGCTTGACCTAACATCATTCCACAGTATGTGGATATGGCTATTGGGGATGGGGACTGTTTATTTGAGTTGCACTTTATGGTTGAAGCAAACATGGATGAAAGTAACCCTGGGCCTATGGATACGGATCCTAGTAATGGCAATAATGGAAGCCCAAATGGTGACGATCCGACTGAACAGAGTGGTAAAAGGCCTGGCAGCAACATCAAGGGGTAGAAGAAAAATGAGTCAAATAAATCGGTAGATAGTCATGGGGTTGTTTTGGATACCGAAGCAAAAGGAAAGTGACTGGCACATATGGAGACTTTGGGTGGTGAGAGTTCTCTTGTTGCCCCGGTCGTTGCGGTGCAGCAGGTTGGGGTGCCAGCACAGACACAGCAGCTCGCCCCGGCAGTTGAGGTGTTGGGCAACTCCGGCGAGAAGTAAAAGGCCCTAGCGGCCATTCCAGAGGCGCAGGACTTTGACCTCCGACATAGCAAACGCTGGGCCAGGTCCGGTAGTGGCGATTCGATGGACTTGGCCATGAAGTGCAAGGCTGGGACATCGGATGCGTGTCAGACTACAAAAGGTGATCTAAATTGTCATTCCTTTTTGCATTTTTCAGATGATTATATAACTACTAGTTTTAGTAACTTAGGTATTACTTTAGGTGCTGATGTTTCAGTGTTAGGAAATCAGTAGTTTCTATCAAAAATATTGAGCAAAATAGATTAATGGAGTAACCGGTTAAGGATAAATTGAGGACATTTTTTTACAAAGAAGAGAAATGTTTAGCAGAAGAGGACGAGGTAGATGCTTTTATTTTGGGTCATTTGTGTGGAGAGATTATGGATGAGGTGTTCGATTCCAGTGGTGATCTACATGACCGTACTACTGTGTGACCATATCAACAATCACCTACATCAAAGAATAAACAAAAAAGAAACTCTCCACTTCGAAAGAAAAATCTAAAAGTAAACCGAAATTAAAGGTGTCTTTTGGAATAGCAATGGGTTTCGGGATCCAAAGAAATATAGATTTCTTTCGGATCTGACTAAGGAACAAAATCTAAACTTTATTGCCATTTTGGAAATGGGAAGGAGCAATTTTTCCGATCCTTTCCTGAGAAATCTGTGTGGTGTGAAGAATTATATCTGTCGTTGTAAAGGACCAAAAGGCCGCTTTGGGGGCATTCTGTTAGGAATTGACTTGGATATGTTTCACATTAGGGCAATTGATGAAGGGGGCTACTATGTGAAATACCACTTATGCAACAAACATGACAGCTTTAAATGGGCATTGGTAGTGGAGCCGGCCGGTGCAAGTGCGGCAACATGGGCTAGCGGCACCGCCAATTTTTTATTTTTTATTCAACAAGCAAATGTGCCTATACGATGTTACGTCTGAGGGGACTTCATGAGCGAAGGCACGCGGAAGCCGTGGATGCCGCCGATTCTACATCCGATCTGAGAAGCATGACAAGAGAGATCCTCAGCATACGTTGTGTGTCTGCGAATGACGACGGGTCAACGACAATGATGTGAGCGATGTGAGAAGACAAAGGGGTGCGTGCGGCAGTTCACGATGGCAAGAGGAGGTGAGGTACTATTGGTTGATTAATACCCGTGTGTTGCTAAGGGTGAAGATGACTTCGTAAGCAAAAGCACGCGAAACCATGGACGCCACCAATTTTGCATCTGATGATGAGTACAACAAAGAGAGATCATCGGTATTGTTCCTAGAAGGATGGTGGGTCAACGACGGGGATGCAAGCGACGTAAGAAGACGAAGGGGTGCATGTGGTGGCACGAAACGATGAAAGGAGACGAGGTATTGTGGGTAGATAAATGCTTGTGCATTGCTATGGGTGAAGGGGACTTTGTGAGTGAAGGCACACAAAAGCCATGGACACCGCTGACTCCATATCTACTTAGTAGCATGACAAATGAGATAAAGTAAATTATTTATTTGACTCTTAAATAAAACTTACTTCCTTTGCTAGCCTAAATTTGTTTTCATTATCTATTTATACTGATTTTTAACTTCATTTCTTATTTGATATTTTCATCATGTCGGGGACATCCCAAGGGGGGTCCCCTAACCACCAGGGATAATCACCCTCAAAAAAACATCTAATCACCGATGGCCCAGAAAATCACCCGGACAGCATGGCCCGGGGCCGCTCACCGCGGCCCAAACGACCGTCCCGGCTTGATTCGCCCCAAGGCCCAAAGAACGAACGCCATCTCCACCTCGCTCGAGGGCCCTCGACGCCCTCGGGCAGGCACGGCCGCATCTCCGCCTCGCTCGAGGCCCTTCGACCCCCTAGAGCGGGTGCGACCCCGCTTCCGCCTCGCTCGAGGTCCGCGCGCCTCCTCGAGCAGGTGGATTACTCCGTCCCGCTCGAGGTTACCCCTCTATTCGCTGTGGCAACGCCCCGCCGCTCCGCCCGGCAAACGCATTCAATGCCGCGACCTACCGAACGCCCAAGTCAGAGGACGGGGATGGGACTTCGCCCTGCTCCACGTCGCTGACACGGTCCGGTCCACTGTGCCGCCTGCCCCCGGCGCTGTGCTGACGCCTCACCACTATGCGGGCAGGCACGGGTCACTCCACCGCACTGTGCCAACTGCTCCCGTCCTTCTCCCACCACGAAGCCCTCGAGCGGGCAGGTGGGCGTCATGGAACGTCGTACGGACGGCGACCATGGACGAACCCCGGTCAGGTCCGCCAAAGCCCTGTCATTCCCGCTGACTCCAGCCACAGGACCGCCCGTCCCAGTCGCCCAACAGGCGTGGCGAGCCCTGTGCGAGCGTACCACTGTCATTCGCCGCCACTGTTCCGCCTGCTCTCGTCCTCCCCCGTACGGCCCAGCCCTCGAACGGGCAGGGGAGGCCCTCGAGCGGGAGTACGAGCCAATGGGGAAGCGCTGACCCCAGCCCAACGCGACCCTGCCACGACGTACGCCGGGTCATATCCACCAACTCTCTGCCATTCCCCCGACGGGGCGAGCACGCCGCGCACTGTGGCAAGCAGAGGCCATCATTCCGTCATAGTGCCGCCAACTCCCGTCCCCCCCTGACTGGGCGAGCATGGGAGACCCTCGAGCAGGCGAACGAACGACGACCAGGACCCGACTGGAGGGACGGTCGCCCCTCGAAGCCGCTTCAGGACAAGACCAAGGACGGCCACGACGACCGAAGAGGCCGGAGCTCGCCGTAATCCCCGATCAGAACCAAGGACGGCGGCACGCCCGGCGCCACGCTCTCCTAGTACACCCCCCTGTAGCGCGTACTGTACTTGTACTTGTACCCCCTCAGGCCGCTTCCCTTCCTCCTTGAGCTATAAAAGGGGGAAGAAAGCGCTGGCCAAGACGACGATGACGGATGACTGCCACAGATAGAACACACGCCCACTCACCACGATATTGGCACTCCGCCTCAATCACCCATTCGCCCAGGGACTTGGAGACTTCTCCTCCTCTCCCGCCAGCTTGTAGCCCCACAAGCACCCCGGTGCAAGATAGTATAGTGCCCAAGAGCACGCCTTGCTGGACGTACGGCCCCGTGGCCGGAACCAGGATAAATCCCTTGAGTCATTGTGCTAGCTCTTGCATCAACCGGTGAGGGACGGGACACAGCGCATTCTGTTAGGCGTTGAGGTTGGTCGGCCAATCTCAGCACCGACAGTGGCGCGCCAGGTAGGGGAGCGCTGTGATCGACCTCCCAAGCAGTTCCCTCACCAGCAGGCCGCGTTTTCGCCATGCCGACACGAACCGCCGCGGGGTCTCCCGGCCCGCTTCCACGCGGGTACCGGATCATGTTCGGGAGCCTGGAGCTCGAAGCAATCGGTGAGGGCTTCCTCATGCGGCTCACCTCTGTGGCACCTGGCCTGATAACCGGGCCTCCGGCATCGCCCACGCCGTCCCAGATCAGGAGGCGGCGGGAGCTGCACGAGCTCCAGATTCGCGTGGAGCAACGTGTCATCCCGCGCGTAGTGCTCCCTGATTGGGACGCGCACCTGTTGCTCCGGCCCGCTGTCACAGCAGAGCAGGACGCTTCTCCTCCGGTAGCTCCTGCGGAGGGAGCACGCCCGGGAGATGCGGCCGGACCGACGCAACCGCCCTACGGGCTGACCAACACGACCGCGAGACACTCCGCGGCACTCTGCGCCAGCCTGAGCGCATATGCGGACTCGCCAAGCCGCCAGCTGGGGTTGTTCCGCAACCTCCACCTCTCCTCGCCGGACGGGTCCTCGGTTGACCCCGATGACGAGGAAAGCGTGTGTGGCCAGGAGCACCCGGACCTGCTCGGCGACCGTGAAGGTTTCACCTCCTTTCAGGCCGCCGCGGACTTTTGCCTCACCTGCTCCGACGATTCCAGCGAGGGGGAGTATGACCCCATGCAAAGCCCAGCAGCCCGAGCGCGGCGAACGCGCACGGGCCGCCGGATGCGTAGCCCGGGCGTGCATCATGAACGACGCCCGCAACGCTAGCCCGGCTATGCCGCCGCGGGCGAGCCAAAAGCTCGTCGCCGCGGTAACACTGATGAGGGCTATGCCCGAACCATCGACGCCCGAGGCGCGCGACATGCGGTGCAAAGTACAGGTCCTCGTTGAAGAGGCGGCCGTACAGCAAGTGGAGAGCTCCGCGTCCCGCATACGCCACCAGGCCAGCTCGAGGGCCGAGGGAGGCAGGCAGGACAAGGAGCAATCTGTCCACACCCCGTCCAGGGGTGCGCGAACTCCTCCCCGCCAGACGAGCGATGGAAGAGCGCTTGTGGTCGACAACCACGAGGCGAGAAGGTCCACGAAGGACCGACTCGTCGATACGCGAGGCGCCCTCGATGACGGTGACGCGCGTAACGTCCTGAACAGGAAAAGGCAGGTCACTGCGCCTCCTCGCCCCAGGCACCCCCGACGCGGGGGTCGCTACGACAGTGAGGAGGACAAAAGTCCGACGCCCGAGCCTCCCGGGACCCGATGTTCAGCCGAAAAATCCGCTCGGCGCCATTCCGCCGCGCTTTCGGCAGCCAACCACCATCGCCAAATACGCGGGCGAGACGAACCCCGAGACGTGGCTCAACTACTACCGCCTGGCTTGCGAGCTAGGCGGGGCCGCAGACGAGGCCGTCATCATCCGCAACCTTCCGCTCCACCTCGCGGATTCCGCGCGAACATGGCTCGAGCACTTGCCTGCGAACCAGATCCACGACTGGGACGACCTGGTCAGGACGTTTGTGGGCAACTTCCAGGGGACGTACGTGCGCCCCGGGAACTCCTGGGACCTACGCGGGTGTCGGCAGACGGCCGGCGAACCGCTGAGGGACTTCATCCGCCGCTTCTCCAACCGCTGCACCGAGCTCCCGAGCGTGGGTGATTCCGAAATCATCCACGCCTTCCTGGAAGGCACGACGTGCGAAGAGCTGGTGCGCGAGCTGGGGCGAAACCACCCCACCAGTGTCAACGCGCTATTCGACATCGCCACCAACTTCGCCTCTAGAGAGGAAGTTGTCGAGGCGACTTTCGACGGCAAGACCAAGGGGACCTGGTGCCAAGGTTGCGCCAAGACAATCGGGAATGCCACAAGCCGACTCCACCATGGGAAGGGCTATTCATCATCGCCAAGGTCCTCAAGCCCGGCACCCACAAGCTGGCGAACAAGAAGGGCGAGGTCTTCCCCAATGCCTGGAACATCCAACAGCTACGTCACTTCTACCCTTAAATTCTCAGCATTTCTCGTAAATACTTCAAGTTCTTAGTCAACAACGATGAGAAGTTTGCGAAAAACATGGAAACATTGTTACTAACAGCATGAACGAGGAGGGCTTGGTCCTATCCTTGACCTGGTCTCGACAGAGCCAAGTCCCCCTCGGGAGCTACAGGGGGTTTACCCCCTGATTGTCCCGTTTCTTTTTCAAAAATTGTGCTGAATCTTGGAGCGCTTGGAAAGAAAAATGCGGGGCGCGAGCTAACTAAAGCCAGAGCCGGCTGAGCCGCGAGACCGCCTACGCCCTCGAAGGGATACGGCATCTCCCTCTCCACTCCACGCTTTAGTTATTCGTAGATTCGAAATACCCGGCTAAAATCTCTCTGAGCCGAAAAGAGCACAATGGAACAAATGCAAACGGCTTTTTCGAAAATGTGTCGCCAAGCCTTTTTTCGACCGCCCAGAAAGATTAAAGCAAGGCGCCAGCCTACTGTGGCTGAGAGCCGGCTGGGTCGCGGGACCGCCTAACGCCCTCGAAGGCTACGGCATCCCCCTCGCCACTCAACGTCAAAGTTGCCCGTGTTCCTTTGCCGAAATCAATCTCGAGCCAAGAAAAGAGGCGAGGCACGCCGAAACCAAAACACGTCGATTAGATTAAATAGATACGTTTTTATCTACCGCACAACAAATCACGAAAATGTCGGGACCAAGTGCCCACCAGGTTCGCGTGGAGCGGCGTGTCATCCCGCGTGCACGAAGACGGCTTTGGCGTCCCCCAAGCCGCGACGATCAGGCTCCCTAGCGCGCCCCAAAAATCGCAAAGGACCCGACCTCCCTTTGACCGGGACCCACAACGCATTATCGATCCCTTTTTCATTCGAAGATCAAGGAGGATAAAAGCGAGGCACGAGTCTACTACGGTGGAAAGGTGGCCGGGCCGCGGGACCGCCTACGCCCTCGAAAGGCTATGGCATCCCCCCCACCCCCCAACACTCAAGTTACTCGTGAAAAAGCGAACTCCTCCGCGAAAGTCGCTCCAAGATCGCAGAAAAAGGCGTGGTATCGCAAACAGGTTGTGCTAACCCACGGAAAGGCCGTTCAGAGATACAAAGGGCTCGGGGGCTCCCCCGCACAAGCGGCACAACACCCCTCGAGCACGGAGCTCGAGCTCGGGCGCGGTGCCGCCTCGAAACCTAAAATCCGACGCGCAGGGATCAAAAGCCTTTGCACGAGTGGGCACACTCCTGCTAAGGCTCGGGGGCTACACCCGCGGGTCTGACCGGTGTTCAACAAGAGAGGTTGATGCGATGAGGCAAGAGGCTTGGAAGAGTCGCGCCAGCATTCCTGGCGCGACTCGAACAAGTTGTAGCGCCAGGCAACCTGGCGCGACTCCAACACACATGCACAAAATACAAAATTTGACATGGTGATGCATCGTGGTCATATTTACTAGATGGTAGCCTTTTATGTAAATTGAAAATACATTAGCACATTTAGTCCCACAAAGATGCAAAAGGGACTACAAACTAAACGTGGTTGACCTAATTATCGTGTCCATAAAAAGCGCCAATTGGTAGCCGTTCGCCATTCGATGCATCGCACTTGACATCGATAATAATCCATCAGAACCATCCACATAGTTCGACACAAACATCCACAACACATAGTCCATCACAACCACCCAAACATAGTCCATCACAACACATACACATAGTACAACACGAGCATCCACACATAGTCCATCACAACCTATCCACAGTTCAACACGAACATCGACAACTAGTCCATCGCAACCATGCACAAAGTTCAAAACGAATATTCATCGTCCATTCATCGACGGCCCTACTTCCCCTAGCCCTCCACATATTTGTCAACCGCGCTTAAGATGCCTTGATGCCGGTCTGATACAATGCAGACATGGCGTTCACGGCCAATGACATCTCTACGAACAAGACGGAGAAACCACGACCAGCTTTCTTTCGTCTCCTCCTCAACCAAAGCAAATGCTAGCGGGAGTAGACGATCCTCGCCATCCACACCCGTGGCAATCAACAACGCACCCCGGTACTTTCCGGTTAGGAACGTGCCATCGACACTGATCACTGGCTTACAATACTTAAATGCCTCAGCACACTGCGGGAAGCATCAATAGGCACGGACCATGACTTTGGTCCTTTCATCTTTCTTGTTAAGAGCAAACCGACCATCAGTGTGTGTGCACCACTTCGTGCCCGGGTTGTAGTGAGAAATTGCATGTAATAATCTTGGTACCTGACCATAAGCATCCTTCCAATCACCCCACAACATTGCCACGGCAATCTGCTTAGCTCGCCATGCCTTACCATACTTGACGGTATAAGATGACCACAACACAATGGCCTCGATGACGCTAGGAATAGATATACCAGGCGTCTTATAAACCAAAGGCATAATACGAATAGCAATATATCGTGCTGTCAGCTGAGGATGTTCTTGTGAAGCGACCGATGATGCACATGTGTGAGGTTGCATGACTTGAGTAATCCTCCATTTCGTTCTATCGTGGGGGATAGTACGGGCATTCACCCTCCAATTACAAACGGCCGCTTTGCACTGCACTGTATACCTGACTTTAGCTTGAGAATGCACAACAGTGTATGGACGGTGATGCCGAACCGCATAATCCCTTAAAAAGTACTTCAGCTCTTCCAGACTATCAAATATCATCCCCTTCTTGATCGTACCATTCGCACTATCGGGTTCAAGGGACAACATGCGTAACCCCGAATCACAATAGGCGTTACGGGGATAAGAATGGAACAGAGGTACGTCTGGCACCTCTACATTACCGGATTCCAATTGCCTCACTTCTTCCGCTGTAAGTGGACGCACAACGACGCCCGAAAGTGATTTCATACCCGCTTGCATAGGTGGGGCTTCCGATAAAGGAGTCGGACATTGGTCATACCATCTTGGGTACCAATACGGTGCTTCACCACCAATACATTCGTCCCGAAGAGGCGCTTCGCCTCGGGGTGCCTGCTCACCGGTGGGTGTTTCACCAAACTAGCCTGTCTCTTATACACATCTAGATGTGTATAAGAGACAGCCTTTAATTCTTTGATTAATTGAGACTTAAATGGATTAAGGCCCAATTAATCTAACAATCCCCACCAAGAATTTCAAGGTACACAAGAAAATACTCTCGACTCAACTGTTGTTTTGATATACTGGCCTCATGGCGGGGACTGTTAAGTTGAACATCCACCTGGGGCAAAAGCTACACTGTTCACAACTGACTTATGGACTATGCCTTGAATTGACAGTTTTGTGCAAACAAGCTTGACTAGAGCCCCTTTGCCAGTACTAGGCTGTTGTAAGCATTCCCTCGGGTTGGAGCGTATAAGTCATACTCCGTGCCTTTCGTGGGTATCTAGAGATCACCCTATCTCATAGGTTGTGACTAGCAATCGAACCCATATAGGTGTAACCCTCTAAGATGTTCTGTAGGTCAACATCTTTGCTCCTCATTAGCCACTCGGATCACATTAAGGTTTTCACCAACCTGCCATACAGACTTAGAAGAGAAATGCACCTCCATTGGAATGAGCCCTTTTCAAAGGTTCTCTTCTCTCAGTTAAACAATAGTTTGTTTCACCATCCTAATTCACGAGATC
>OAMR01000024.1:1713519-1726099 GCA_900205405.1 Echinochloa crus-galli | reverse complement strand
AGGTGGGCCTTGGCCGCTGTGGTCTGGTCTGACAGTGGGCCCAGGGGTACCCATATCCCACAACGAATTCGTGAATTGTAATGGCATATATTCTAAAAGTAAAAATTGTAATGGTATATATCCAATTAACCTATAAAGTAACACAGAGGGCCCGTTGGATGCGGAGATCCGAGGACCAGAACCTCTGCCTAGAACTGTAGGACTGTAGCACAAAAGGTGCTCTAGAAAACTATAGATGTAGCATAAAAAGTGTTCTGGAAAACTATAGTTTTTATATGATGATTACACACCTAGAGACGACTACTATCTCCATTCAAAAGAAAAAAAAATACAATGCTCGATTTGATCAGGGTCAAACTATCTCAACTTTGAGTAGATATATGTAATAAATAGCATCAAAATTTTGGTTTCAATTTGACTGCATGGACTGGTTCGGCTATATATGTTTTTTTTATACCAGGAGATCAGACTCCGGTTGCAACAACTCGTTTAGGCCGTGCAGCAAGAATTCTTATGGAATGATACAAAACTTAGTTTTGGCTCCCCATTATAAGGATTTCTCTCATCTCTCGTGAAGTCACATCATCACCTCTCACTAAGATGCACTAAAAACCCACTAAGATATATTAATTGATATTTCTCTCATGTATACATCATCTTAAATTTTCAATTATGAATTGATTTTTACCTCACTTGCATAATTTAGTTGACACTGTAATACAGTATGATTCATTGTTTATCGAAAACTTTTTCAAATCCCGCAGCAACGCGCGGGGAATCACCTAGTTAGTTACGAGTTAGTGCTGCAAATTTGTTCCCAGCAAACATCTCAAGTCTCAAAGGCAAAATAAATGACTTCAAATATTCCACAACTCCGTTTGTGCTACAATAATCCCTAACTACATCCCCCAATCCACTTGCGATAATTACCACTTTACCAAGACATCCACAGTGTGTTCACTTCGCTTCCACAAAAAAAATACTCCGTAAGACACATCACGACATCAGTGCTAGAGCGAGGAGAGCCCGGCTTCGAAGGAGACCCCGGTGGCCGGCAGCCAGGAGTCACCGCCGATGAACTTGGCCACCGTGAACCTCCTCGCCTCCTTGGTGCTGTTGATCACTCTGTGCCCCCGCCACGCCACGCGCCCGGCGAGCCCCGCCCCCGGCCCGTAGTTCATGTACTCGCCGTAGTAGAGCGTGTCCAGCGCGAACGCGCTCTCGTTCCACGGTAGCCACCCCTGCGGCGCCACGTGCTCCCCGATGTACGACATCATCACCACCACCCTCGAGTACGCCCTCCACGGCCGCCCCAGGTACGTCGGCGCCGCCGTGGGCGCGGTCGCCGGCGCCGGCGCCGGCGATGGCGAGGGCGAGGGCGAGGGCGACGCCGCGACGAGGTCCGGCGCGGGCACGACGCGGCACTGGTGCAGGACGATGCCGGTGCGCTGGCAGGACTCGTTCCGGTTCTGCGCGGTGACGGTGTTCTTCTGGCCCGGCATGGGGCGGCGCGCCCAGAGGCTGCAGCGCTGGAGCACGGCGGCGGCGTTGCCGAAGACGAAGTCGACGGTGCCGTAGACGTCGCAGTCGCGGTAGAACTGGCGGTTGGAGTGCGCGTACAGCGTGTCCTGGTACCCGACGATGCCGCAGCGGTGGACGACGGCGCGGTCCGCGCTCACGCGCAGCGCCACCGCCTGGTGCCGCTCCGGCCCCGCCGCGTTCTCCACCGTCATGTCCCGCATCATGAACCCGAACCCCGACGCCGCTGCATTATCATGCACCACACCAAACGCAACAGATTAGTGTACTATACACAACAGATTGGCTGGATTCTTGAAATGTACGTATTGTACCAAGACAAACATAAAGTACGTGACATGTAGGCACGGCATCAAAATCATGACGTAGAAAAATGCATGCTTTGGCAGTCTGCAGAGCGAGCGCGACGTGACAGGCTCTGCGGCCTGCGGCCAAGTGCCGGCCGGCCGGCCGGGCACCCCACCTCACCCCGGGCATCGGTAACGCGCGAGCTCTACACCTGCTATACCATGTCCCCATGCCCTGCTCTACAGTTAAGTCCCCCACTGTCCCACACTTGCTATGCCATGTCCCCATGTACAAAAAGAGTAGGAATATTACTGGCGCCTCTGTTGCCAATGACCCAGTTGGGAAATTCTCACCAACCTTTCTATGACCATGAAACTTACTGGGATACCACCAATTACCATTCGCTTGGAGGCATGCACATGGGATTCTAGACTAAGTATACGCGTTACTGTGACAGAGCGAGTGTAATAATTGGTTTTCAAAAAATAACTGGTTTTTACAAAAGCCAGCCAGCAGCAGTGCTGGCAGCATGCTGCATTTTAAAATATCTCCATTTGTGAAATTAAGTCGAAATCATGACAGTAAAAAGATTACGAGCGAGCTAGGAGATGGGCGGTGACGTGAGCGTGTGGTCACTTACCAAAGGTGGCGGTCCGGAACGTGGTGCAGTTCCTGTCGGCGACACTGCGGCTGCCGGCCACGACGGTGACGCCCTTGCCGTCGCCGACGAACACCAGGTTGGTCTTCCTCATCCCCACCTTGACGTTCTCCTCGTACCGCCCCGCCCTCACGTGTATCACCGTCCGCCGCTCGCTGCACTCCGGCGCCGCCCGCACCGCGTCCGCGATCGTGGCGTGCGTCCCCGTGCCGTCCTTGGCCACCACCATGTCCGCGCCCTCCGCCAGCGACGCCGCGGTGGCCCTCAGCAGCCGCCGGTCCCGCGACGGCCGCCACCTGGGGAACCCGCACGCCCGGCCCTGCTTCTTCGTCTCGTTCTTGCGGCCGGCGGCGTCGTCCTTGGCTGTTGTGGTGGCGGCGGCGGCGTCGGTAGACGCGTACATGGCGAGGCCGTCGCGGACCATGGCGCGGGCGGCGGCGGGCGGCACGGCGGCGGTCCATGGCGCGCGCGGCTCTGATCAGACTACGCGAGTGAATGCGCGGGGCAGTGGAGGAGTGTGAAGTCGGCTTTTGGCTTCGGTTGCAGGGAGGCGTCCGTTTATAGGACAGACAGGGAGGAGGCTACGGGCTACAGGAGAGGCGGGTGGCGGCGGAGCAGGGCATGGTGGGTGGCGCGAGTCAATAGCTGGGCGCCTAGGCTCGTCTCGTGTCCAGCTGGAGCTTGCCTGAAACCGCGTCGGAGGCGCGCGCGCTCCGGCCGCTGGGTTTTCCCGGTGCGGGCACGCCTCGGCTCGGCGGCCGCGCGCTCATGGGTTCAGGTTCCGGGGTTCCGGCCGGCACGATGAGGCCTTTCCGTGTAGGGCTACCCGGCCGTTTCCCGCTCCAGCATCTGTGGGTCTCTGGCTCGGCGCCCGCCCGCGGCCGGCGTGCTTCCAAGGACCTGGACCTGGACCCCCGGTGGCGTTACTGCAACTAGGAGTATGGAATGGATGGATGGGTCCCGAGTTACTGGTGATCCCGCCTGTCCTTGCACATGTCTTGGGGGTTCGTTCGGTTCGGTGCTGTGGGAGGCTAGCTAGTGAAAACAAGCTGCCGCCGCGCGCGCAGTCCTGCCGCAGCTGCATTGCTGTTTATCTTGCTTGTGGGAATGAAGGAATAGCGTCGATCGAATGTCGTGGCGGCGGCACAGCGTGCGCGAGAGGCCAAAACGGGTGCGGCGCACAGATCCGTGTGCACGCCGCGCCGTGGCAGACTGGCACTTGTGCAAGGCCTTGTTTAGATGTTGAATTTGGGAGTACGATGTCACTTCGTAATCATTGCGTCACTGTAGCATTTTATTTGTATTTGTAAAAAATTGTCCAAAAATTGATTAATTAGGCTCAAATGTTCGTCTCGCAGAGCACAACAAAACTATGTAATTAGTTTTTGATTTTATCTGCATTTAGTACTCCATGCATGTTATGACATTTTGATGTGATAGGGAATCTTCTTTTTGCATAGTAAATTTGGGAGTAGAATTTAGAACCTAGACAAGGCCAAATGTGCAATGCAACGGGCGACAGCTAAAAAGCCTGCTACGAGTCAGCGGCGGAGTACAACTTATTGCTACTGTACATGATCATGTGCGGCAAACCAGCCACGATGTAATGGAGTGGGAAAAATACGAGACATAGGCAACGGTTCCAATGCACACGAGACTTCTCGCTTCTCAGTTCATGGTTTATTGGCATATATAGCAAACAACGCTACGTAACCAAAACTAGTAGAACATATAAAGACCCTACATATCTATCCAGTGGGTAATAAGGATGGATTTTTGCCGATTAATATACCCGTGAGGTGAGAAAATTAACCCAGCATTTGGGATAAGAGCAGTCAAATGAGAGAGTCAATAGATTTTTGTAATAAGAAATGTACATGCCATCTAAAGATAGCATAACAAACAATATATCCAATGGATCACACCTATATCATCGTGTTCTCTAAAGTTAATTTTAACTCACATGACATAAACTTCTATTAGCTATATCTGGATGCGTGTTAAAAAATGTGGGCAGACTAAATAGTCAACCTTTTTTTCTATCTCTTCCCATTAACTTTTTTTTACGGAACAATAGAAAATGTCACTACTGGATCTTTTTTATATTACGTTTTTGAAGCATATGTACTACATGTACAAGACCTCAGGGCACAGGCCTAAAAGGCACATCTACCGACAGAGCTTATGTGCAATTACAAATCCAAGCATCTAAAGGGGGCTTGAAAGAAGACTTAGCTCCATGTACCGGAAACATAAATTCTTCCATGAACATGGAAGTTCATCTAGAGACAGGTTCCTGCATCGAAGATGATTGAATTTCAATGACACCAGATGCACCAGCGAGCAATAATGACCTCTCGGAAGGTTTTAAGGTCGAAGTCCCTCCATGTTTTAATCACCATTTCTGTAGCTCGCAAAGAGAAGTCTCAGACTGATTCCAACTAATTCCCAAATACAGAAGGCTTAAAGGACAGGCAAAGAACCGACTGCACCGAGAAATCTATAGGCGTGTGCTCCCTGTTGGGCCCTCGTGTACTCACCAGCGATCCATTAGCTTTACTTTCTCCCGAGTTTTTTTTCTCTCCAACAAATTAATTGATCGCCAAGGCCCAAGGCCCAAGGGCCTAAATTGGCCTTGTAACGCTAGCAAAACATAACACCCACCTGACTCTGAACGGCCTCCGATTTCTTCCCCAAAATCGATCGCGATCCGCCCCTCTCCGCTCCACCTCCGCCGCCGCCGCCATCACCTCCAGACCCTACCCTCCTCGAGTCCTCGTGCTCGTGGTGCTGCTCCACTCCCACCGACGCCGCGGCTCGATTGCCCCGCCCGCCCGCCTTCTCCGGTCGGTGCCCGCGTGATCGCCCAGCGATGGAGGCGAGGAGGGAGAGGGAGAAATCCACCCTCGCGGCGGCGTCCGCGGCCTGTCTCCCGCTGACTTCGTCCCGATGCTGCCCCAGCCCCCTGAGATTGCCGCCGTCGTCCGCCGCGCGAGATTCGACCTGGACTCCTACGCCAGCCGATCCACGCGCGTCATGGATTGCCGGAACGGCAGAGTTGTCGTCAGCTTGTTCCGCGACGGCGACTTCACATACGGAGTGCACAGCCCGTTCCATCCTGCGAGAGGCTTGGTTACCTTCCCGCGGCCCCCAATGATGGATGACAAGAAAGTATACATTTTCCGTGAGGTTTTCTCCAAGGAATGTGGCGATGGGCTGTCCTACTTCTGGTTTGAATTGAATTATAGTGACAAGGAGGAGAACGCTACAGCTCGCGTATACAAGTTGCAAGATGATGCCTGGAGCATGCAAACTTCAGCTACAACGCAGATCTCTACATTGATGTCATCAGTGCTGAATACGATGAGTGTTTTCCTCGCCGATGACAAGATCTATATGGGGATCACCGTGGACAATATTCTTGTGCTGGATTTGACATCCTCAACCTTCTCCACAATCAAGTACCCGAACAGCGTGGCGTTTGATAGAGAAATTATGCTGTCACGGGCCAACGGTTCTGGGGTTTATCTTGTCAATGTGAACGAGCTCCAACTCCAGGTTTGGCTCCACAGGGATAGCGATGGCAGCACTGGGGACTGGTTACTGGTCAATACCATTGGTTTGCGTAATTTATGTGCTAATCTGAATATATCAAGTAGCACCACTGAGGATGAGGTTGAGGATGTTTACATACATGAGGTGGGGGACAATGCAGAGTTTGTATTCTTGCAGATGTATGGAAGTCTGCTCTACTTGGATGTTAGGAGTAGGGCACTGCAGGTGGTGTATGCTGTGACAGAAAATGCACGCATGTCTTCGATCCATCCCCTTTTTATGACCTGGCCTCCCATCTTCCCTGCACTGAAGGAATGATCCTGCTAAGGTTTGTCTTTTGGTGATCTTGTGTAGGCCTGTATTGAAGGGCGCAAAGTTTTTTGCATTGTGCTAATCTTATATAGTTGGAAACTGGAGTTTTTATTAAGACACCATAATAATATATTAGTTGGTTTCACTAATAGATTATCTAGATTTGTTTATCCTGGTAGTTTTAACACATACAAGTAAATCAAACTTTTTATTACTCGCTGCATTCCAAATTATAGGTCCCTTGTATCTAGACATAACGTATATCTAGGTGCATATGAACATAACGTATATCTAGGTGCATAGCAGAAGCTATCCACAAAGCCAAAACGACCTATAATGTGGGATGGAGGGAGTATTTATTTCAACAGCAGTTAGCGTAAAATGATAAAGAGTGTATTAGGTGTGGAACACTTTCAATGTGCAACCTTATTTATGAAAATGATTTGATATAACAGTTTGGATATATAGATAATCTGAGCGTGCTGTGTATTTGACAGTAAGGTGTCATCAACAAAGTCCTGTATCGAGTATCAATCTGGGATAAGTCAGTTATAATTCATGGAAAACATGACCACATGAATGTTTTCTTAGTCTTTCACAGATTGCAATATTTGATTCAGATGTCATCCTTTACCACTAGCTAACAAGATGACTTCTAGACAGCTTTATCTGCTCATATTATCTCCACAGTAAAAATTTACTAGCTCACTTGCCATCTCAGTCGAAAGTTACCATCTTAAATATGGCACTGGCGTTCTCATATCCTCGGACTCCATATGAGGGTTAGTGTGCCTTGTGAAAAAAAGTTATCTCAGTACCTTATGGTCTATCACTGAGATATAATTTGATGGAAATGGCATATTAAAATATATTTAGACTGGAATTGAAAGCTATGAAAAAAAATGTTGCAAGCTTGGTATTGGCAATCATAACCTGCTACTCTAAAATATAATACTTTCCTCTTGAACCTATGTAACGGATTGGTTTTCTAATTTTAAATGTCACAAGTTTGGTATTAGCAATCACAACTTGCTACTCTAAAATACAATACTTTCCTCTTGAAACTATATAATTGATTGGTGAGCTAATTTTTCCACCAAATTTGTTGCCACTGCTAGGTAATAGGCACTTAAACATTCAAGTGGAGGTTTGACAGCTGGAGGACAAGAAGTATTCTTCAGCAGCAAGATAAACAAAGGCTCCTGATCAGTGGCTTCGAGTAGTGTTGATTAATACTCTGAAAAATTGATAGCAGTGTTATTTGTCTGTTATGCGACTTTAGTACTGCAGGTTGTTTGAAACTAAACTGTCGTCATGACAAGCAGCTTCATATGCTACTTTCAGCAATGTACTAATGCATTTCCTTACCAAGAGTCAGCTTGATATGCTTGTAAGCCTCGTAATGTTTTTATATTAGTGTACAGTCCAGATTATCATTATCAATTTGAGATAAAGCCTGTTGCTTTACCTAGGTTTATATAGCCAATAAAATATTTTCGTGTGGGACTGATATTTCTGCCAGCACCAAATGTTATTGGGGCGTGCAGTCCAGTTTGCGAGGACTAGAAAGGCCGTCCGGAGTTGAAGGTCGGCCCATTGGGTCTTCTACTCTCCAAAGACACGCGCATGAACTCGGTCCATTACGGTTTGTTTGGACTGCATCACCGATCCAGTCCGTCCGTCTCAAGCCAATCCGTCCGTCTCAAGCCAATTAACGAGCCTTTTCTCCGGACGAACTCATCCGTCCCAAAAAAAATGAGGGATGACGTCGCTCCGCTTGGCCACGTTCCGCGACGGTATGTGGCACAGCAGCCTCGTCGCCGCCGCCGGCGACCCCGGCGCTTCCGTGGCCTGCACCCGCCCGGCCGCGAGTTTTTTTTTAAAAGTCCTTTTTATTCTAATATTTTAATAATAACCCGTCACGAACTAAATTTTCAAGAAGTAGCCCATTTAGTCGCGCCACGGCTCGCGGCGCTACTGCCAAGTGAGTCGCGCCACATGCAGTGGCGCGACTCAGCTAGCCACGTCAGCGCCGCGCGGATCTGCGAGCTGACGTGGCGCCTGAGTCGCGCCACATGCAGCGGCGCGACTCAGTCGCGCCAGGGCCGATGGCGTGACTTAGCAATATAACGGTTCGGCGCGCCTCCCCTTCCTTTCTTCTCCTTTCTTCCCTACCCGAGCTCTCTCTCTCCCATGGTGCCGCCCCCGAGCTCCCCCTCTAGATCCACCCCGTCCAAGGCCCGATTCGAGGGAGGAAAGCGGGGAAATCACTCCCACGAGGTATCTCCTCCCTTGTACCGGTTTATTTTTCTTCTATTTCGTGTATTTCGTTGGATTTTGTATAGGCTTGGTGAACCTAGGGTTTTGATTGATATGGATGATTTAGTATGAATCGGATACGATTTGTTGCGTTGTATCGTGTATGTGGTTGATGGTGATGTGTTATTATCGTGTGGAATAAATTGCATGGAATAATTTCACTATAATTGTCATGTATAGATATTGATATGGAAATGAGGAAAGAAAATTTGTGGAAATGATTGTTCCCAAGGTTGAAAAGTTGGGATACGTGGTATTGTTGGTGAATACATATTTGTGAATGAAAATGTAGGTAGAAAACAAATTTATATGTCAAATTATAAATGATTGTATATTGGATGAATTTATAAAGAAATTATGGTTGAATTATAGATTGAAATAGCGTGTGAAATTGTGTTGTAGATTTGAAATGTTCAATTTTTTGAAAAGAAATTGTGGTTGAATTATAGAATACAATAGCGTGTGAAATTTTATTGTAGGTTTGAAATGTTAAAATGTGGTTGAAATATACATGTTACCATGTACGTATGGTAGTGAGTTGCATCTATTAGTTAAATTAGATTAGAGGTATATAGTGTTATATAGATATATTTAGTAAATTAAGTTTGCTTAATTTAATTTGTATAGTCAAGTGTAGTTAGCAAGTGTAGATCTATAGTTAGTAACTATTTTTGTTGTAGCATTAGCAATTGTATATAGTTTAGTTTAGTTTATAGTTTATGTAATTTAGTTTAGTTAGCAATTATAGATATAGACAATTATAGATATAGAATTTTAACTTGTCCTGCATATCAATTTTAGGGGGAGAGCACTGGTTTGCGGCACTTGGACGTTGGAGGAGGAGGAGGCGGAGATCGCCAGTGAGCCCTAGGTGAGCCTTGTGGCGTGCGGTGCATGACTTGTGTTCGACCATCGAGCCGTGGAAAGAAAGTTGTGTAGCCCGACCTTCGTGTGGTGGCTTGTTTTTTGCAGGTTGTGGGGTTTCGGTAACCTCCCTTTACAAGGGAGGTGCTGTCGAAATTTTCAAAAATTGCTAAGTGTTGATGTATCTACTTTTGCAGGGACTTCAACCTTCGCCGCGGGCACCGTCGAGTAGGAGGCCTCGCCGAGCTCGTCTGGCCGTCCGCTGCCGCCTCGCCGTCGAGTCACAAGGTGAGGACATGCATCATGTGAATGGTTATTTACAGTTGTATTGTAGAACGTGCTAATTTTTTTTCTCACTATCTGCTAATGGATATAGAGTCCCTGGACGATTGGATGGCTTATTTGGAGGTGGTGAAATGTACTCAAGTACGCATAGCCGAGGTTATCGTTGATATGTCCGTACCTGATGAGTCAGGTGACGATGATGTTGAGGACGATGAGGAGGAGGAGAATTTTGACCTAGCGGCCTACAATGATCCGGATGAACGAGTTGACTTTGATAGGTGTCGTGTAAGAAACGACTTTGACTCGGGCACGTTCGAGCGGGAGGAGCAAGAAAAAGAGAAAGAAATAGAGGATGACCAACTATCCCAAAGCTCATATGATGAGGAGGGGCTTACGCAGGAGGAAATTCGTGTGCAGCCGAAAGCTCAGATGATGAGGAGGGGCTTACGCAGGAGGAAATTCATGTGCAGCCGTCGAATATGGTCCAAGCACCACAAGCCGGACTGTCAAATGTGGTTCGTTTACCACAGTATAAGCCACCAAATGTGGTTCCTGCAGCACAACTCCCTTCACGAAATGTGGGCCAAGCACCACCTGTTCAAGCCCCCCTAGAGACGAAGTACCTCTTGGTGAAACACCCACCGGTGAGCAGGCACCCCGAGGCGAAGCGCCTCTTCGGGACGAATGTATTGGTGGTGAAGCACCGTATTGGTACCCAAGATGGTATGACCAATGTCCGACTCCTTTATCGGAAGCCCCACCTATGCAAGCGGGTATGAAATCACTTTCGGGCGTCGTTGTGCGTCCACTTACAGCGGAAGAAGTGAGGCAATTGGAATCCGGTAATGTAGAGGTGCCAGACGTACCTCTGTTCCATTCTTATCCCCGTAACGCCTATTGTGATTCGGGGTTTGGTGGCCACTTCCTCAACCTCTGAACGACTACTTCGACTACTTCCTGGCGTCCATCTTCACCAAGCGAACGACTACTTCCAGGAGGCCGTTCGAGGGACTGCACTGCTGCAAGTCGTCACTGCATCAAATCAGATCGACTACTTCAAGCAGGCCAGTCGAGGATGTCAACTCCTCCAGCTGGTAACGGCGCACCCGGTACCTCAGGTACTGGTCCCGCCTCGGGGGGTATACACTGAACTCGATTCAGTTCTGTTTTCGGTTTCTCATGTTGTTCCTATTAATTAGGAGATTTAACTTGAACACTAGCACATGCTTTGCTATCACTGGATCACTCACTTATGTCATGAATCTGTTGCTAATTTCTAAAATTAAAATATACCGAATATTGCCTAAATATCTAACACCTCTGACATGACTTATTTTTTACTTTTCTAGGTGGTAAATATATTCATCGCCCGGGTGCTCCACACAAGCTTCCTGTATTGATCACCACTATCCAAGTCAAGACTGAAAGAACATCCCGTGGTACATTGAAACCTGTGGCAGTTAGTCATGTGAATGCTGGCACATCATTCATTGGTCTGGATTTAGGACCAATCTGGACCTGCAGTTGTTTTGCCTTGAGCAGGATGAAGGAATAATCTGGACTGGCACTAAACTTTAATTCTTATTCTTGTGCGCTCCATTACATCTAGACTTTGTATTGTGCATCGTGAAACTTGTTGGAGATGCATTTGGTGTTTTGTATGTGTGGACCATGAGTATGTCATGTAGCTGAAGGTGACCTTGACCGTGACGACTGTGATTATCTTTCCCTTACGAAACCTGAGCCAAGCTCAGGCAAACGGATAGGGACACGTCGCCTCTATTTCGCGTCCGTCGGATCGGACGCGTCCACGGCCGAGATCACGCGAGCTTGCATCAATTTGCAAAAAAGCCCTCGTCCTTTACTGTAATCAACCCACCGTCCCCGTTCCTCATCCTGCTCTCTCTGCCTCTCTGTCCACTACCAGAATACTTCACATCCGCTCGCCCCCTCCGCCTCGGCCCTTTTTGGACCCGGTGCTGAAGGGGCTTCAGCACCGGGTCCAACGGCTAGGAGCGGGGGCGGGAGGAGGAGGCCCCTATATTCAAACACATTAGCACCGGGTCGTGGAAAGACCCGGTGCTAATGTTCACCCTTTAGCACCGGGTGCAGCCACGACCCGGTGCTAATGTGCCCGAGGCCTTTAGCACCGGGTCGTGGCTGCACCGGGTGCTAAAGTGTGCGCATTAGCACCGGGTCTTGCCACGACCCGGTGCTAGTGTGTTTGAATATAGGGGCTCCCTCCTCCCCGCCCGAGCCAGCTGAACACTTCGCTGTGTTCATGCTGCAGGCTCGGGCGCCGGGAGGAAGAAGGCATGAACACTCTCTCCACCATGAACTCAAGCTCCCCCTCTCTCTCCTCCATAAACACAAGCTCTCTAGCTCGCTTTATTTGATTCACAAATTCCTCTATTTCTAATGTTTTATTTAGCTTGTAATCCTTCTATGCTTTAGAAATAGAGGAATTTGTGAATCAAATAAAGCTTGCTAGAGAGCTTGTGTTCATGGAGGAGAGAGAGGGGGAGGTTGAGTTCATGGTGGAGAGAGAGTGTTAATGTTGTGCTTTAAATGGAGAGAGAAGGCAAGCTAGATAGTATTTTATTTTGTATGACTTATGTATGACTTGTGAATAGTTATAAGGCTTATAGTAATGTAGTTTTAGAAATTACTAGAAAATCAATATAAAATACTAGAAAATCAATATAAAATGTTATCTCATCAGGGGTCAGGAATCAGGACCACGCACGCACAGATCGGAAG
>OAMR01000024.1:1647785-1706210 GCA_900205405.1 Echinochloa crus-galli | reverse complement strand
GAAACCCGGTGCTAAAGGGCTTTCCCACCCGGTGCAGATATCTTGTATTCTGGTAGTGGTCGCTCCCTTCGCGGGGCACGGCCGCAGCCGGCGCGGAGTGCCACCCCTCCCACTCCTCATCCACCGGCGAAAGGGCCTCCGCGGGCGCGCGGGCAGCTCCCACGGCGGCGGCGGCGGTGGATGGCGGCCCGGAGCGACGACGGCTACCACTCCTTCTCGTCGGAGACGCGGCGGTGGCGCGCGGTGGCACCAGTGCCACGCGGGGGCAGCGAGCGCGGCTGGCGGTGGCGGGCGGCCGCGGGCGAGCTCATCTTCCAGAACAGCGCTCAAGCTCCCCCTGCAATGACGCGTGCTGATCGCCGCGGTTCCACACGCACACGCTCCCTCACGCTTCCCCTCGCCAGCCCCGCCTGGTCCCCTGCCTCCGCGCCACCCCTCTCTCTTCTCCCTCTCCCATCCATCTACGCCGGTGCGCTTCGTCACCTCCCCTTCCTGCGACAAGCAGCCGGCGCCGGGTCGAGACCTGCAGCCTGTGGCGGCCGCCTGGGATCCGCCGCCGCCGTCCGGACGCGCCCGCCCATCCACCACCGCTGGCGACGAGTGGGCCTCCACGCGCCGCCCGCTGGCCGGACGCCGCCGCGGCGCTCGTGATTTCGTATCTAGCGTCAGCAGTCCCCGGGCCATCTTCTTAACGCTTCACGTAGCGTCCCTGCTCCTCGCGCCCCCGCTCGCGCTCGCCGCCGTCTCCCGGACGCCCCACCTCCCGGCATCGCAGCTCCTGCTCTTCCTGCGTCGCCTGCGATGCCTCCCCGAGGACAGGATGCGGGACGAGATGCCGCGCCTCACGATGCGCCTCCCGTTGCCGCCAGACGACGAAGCGGCCCTCGCGCGCGAGGAGCACGACGTCGCCGCTGCACAGGCCGAGGCCCAGCAGGCGGCCAGGAGGGATGCTGAGCGCGGCGCGACGAGGACGCCCAAGCGGGACCACCGAGGAGGACCCGCCGCCTGGGCCTGGAGGCGCCAGCTCTGGATGGTCATCCTCGTGGATCTCGTTCTCCTCGCCATCCTCGCGGCCGTGTTTCTTTGGGGGTGGAAAAATATTTCCACCCCCTTTGACCAATAATTAAGGGTATTAAATAAAGTCAGTTTACAAAACTACATTCACAACATTGAACTATTTCGTGAGACCTACCTAATGAGGTCTTTGACCGCACGATTAGAGAATGGTTACTGTAGCACTACTGTAGCAAAACGTGGATTAATTAGGCTCATTAGATTCGTCGCACAAAGTTGCACTTATACCTAAATGGTTTTGCAAATAGACTTTATTTAGTACTTCATGCATCCAAGATTCCCTTTGGAAATTTTTTTCCCGGTGGGAAAGAAACACGGGCCCGCGGTCTGCAGGGGATTCAGCTGTATTGGCCGGTAAATAGCTACAGACAGTTCCCAAGGTACTAAATCAAATCCACTCACTGCATTTCTCGCACTCGCTCACTTGCTCTTCCCATGGACTTTCTTTCCTTCCATTTTTGCCGTGATTTGTTTGGATGATTCCAGGGTTCAGACTGACAGAAAAAAAATATGCTACCTTTCCTAAGCTGAAAATTGAGAGAATGCACTATTCTCGAATCACTTATTCTTCTCTTTTTATAAGAAACAACTTTACATTACATTAATAGCTTGCTGTTATAATTGCCAGTGATTTTTTTCATATATTACATCATATATTGTGATCGATATCAACAAGCAATAGAGCATTCATGTCCATTTGCATAAGTGTTAAGCTATCCGCATACCCTGTTGTTGATATTCTTCAATCATCAGCTGAATCATATCCTTTTTTCTCTTGCAGCAGCACAGTCAATCTGCAAGACTGCAGCAGGCCATTATGAAGGTGGTGCCAAATGGGTCGCGTTAGGTTACCAATATTTCATTTAATAAACCATGTTCAGTCTGCACCTTATTTGATCAACATGTTATTGGCTCTTTAATTCCCTCAAATGATGAAAAATCTTTAACTGTGACTTTATAAATAGGTTAGCACATATCAACGTTTTCAACTTTGGGCATATAGCTATGCTTGTTAATATTTGTTTTTGCTGTACCGCTGTTTAATGTTTATTGTAAATTTAATTTCTTTGCACTATATATGTTTCTGAATGCATCTACAGGTGACTCTGAAAACTGTCTACTTAAAATTTTAATCAATGTCCCTCCTACCAAGTGCAATATGATGTTCATAAAAGGATCATTAGGCTTAAAAATTACATTGAATGCATTTTTAGCGTTCAATCTAAAATGTAATCAAATATTCAAGTTACTGTCCTGAATCCCATCACAAGTTTGTGAAAGTATAGACATTGCTAATTGTGATGTGAGGAGTATGTCATAATCCTATAATAGAAATAAATAGCTTTGAGAAAGATCTTTAGCCTGTTTAAGGAGGCTCTAAGTTGGGGAAAAAACCCCAACATGTATTGATCATTTCCTTGGTTCCTGACTTCCATTGGGTGTGTAATTTCTGTGATTTAAAACCGTATTGTGTAATTTATTAAAATATTACATTAGTTTTAAATCAGTAATGCAATATTTTAATAAATTACACAATACTTAGTAAATATTGCGTTAGTTTCGCATATCTAATAAATCATATTTACCTTACCCGTGACCTCTACCTTCATTCCAATAAAGTACACCCATATTCGTATATTCATCTTGCGATTCCTAAGCTTCACCTTTTCTATTCAGTTCAATTTTTCTGAGCTGGTATTCAAATATTTGCTTCTCAGTTCCTTCATAGAACTTTCAACATTTGTTCTCCTTGCTGTTATAGTATTATTATCGCTTTATACACAACACCTTTTTTAAGAAAGAAATTCATACATTGTGCATATCAGTAATTCAATGCTTCTAATCTGATCCTTTTACGTTGCAGCTCCTTCCTATGCCCAAGAGGGAGATCCGAAAGGATAAGTGATTGGTATCTGAGTGATTATTTCTTCCTACTTACCGCATACCTGAAACATCAATTGCAATTAATATGACCATCTGAGGCATAAAAGATTGTTCATATGGGCACAATGTAGAAAAGACTATCCTCTTTCAACAATTAAGGAATAAATAGAAGTCAAACAGTAAAAACTTAGCAACTGTCAGATAATTTTGGAACGGCTGGAAAGAAACATCTGTCCTCTGTAATACTGAGGATTACAAAAATTCCACAACAATGTAATACTATAAAGATTTAAAGGCTAAACTTGTAGTCATCAGTGTTTGTGACTGACAATCTAAACGGTTGACAAAAATATATACTTATTCTTATCTCCCACGATAGAACAAATAAGAACTATACAAACTGGCATGTCTCAAGTGACAAGCAAGAGAGAGTGGCAAAATTTGAACATATGTGATAAAAATTTTCCATGCACCAATAAATCCTATGGCATTGCTCAGATTTACTTGACCGGGATTATATTAGCCATCTACAAAAACGAGGCAAAGATGGCACTGGGCTACAAGTTGTATAGTAATCTTTGAACAATGGAACACCAGAGGAAGATCCAAACAACTGGAGTTCATGACCTAGAACTAACAGCTACAGTGAAGATCTCTTATAATGCTCAAAGCGCCAACACGCTCTCCATACAATCCCATGTTCTTAGCGTAGCTCTGAGCCATGAGCAATTCACCACCATCAGCAACAAACATGCACACTGACTATGCGTCTTTGTCAAGACTTCCAGGCCGGACTCCGCGCGACAGTGCTCACGGAGTGCGAAGGCCACCCGCCGCTGGAAGACGCCCGTGCGCTCGCCGCCTGGAGCGCGTGGCCGCGCTGGGATCCGCCGCCGTTTAGAGCTGTGCGTAGTCGCCCGGCCATCCGCCGCCGTCGAGCTGGCCGCCCGTCGCCACGAGGCCCTCGTCGCTGGAGAAGAGAGGCGGCCTCCGCGGGCGCGCGTCCGGCCACGAGGCGGATCCACACTGGCCGCATCAGGCAAGGCGCGGCAACGGCCGCGCCGTAGTTTCTAGTTTAGATCTGACGTAACCTATTTGTTTCATGCGTCTCTTCGGAGACATCCGATAACCTATTTGTTTCATGCGATAGTTGTAGGCCAAGTGAGTTGTTTCACACTGATCAACGGGCCAGTTCTCTGTTCAAAAAAAAGGCCAGTGGCTCGTGCTTTTGGTGGTATTTTAGGCCGACGGATCGGAGTTCCACCCGCAAGGCTACCACGGCCCACGAGAGAAGATGTTCGGCTTCTCGAGCGTCTTCCGCTCTACGACCGGCGGCGGCGGCGGCGGCGGCGGCGTGCGGCCTACCTTCAAGATCTTCTACAAGGCCGACGAGAACTTGTGCCTCGCCGTCCGCGACGGCGACGCTGTCCTCGCCCCCGCCGATTCCAGCGACGAGCACCAGCACTGGTACAAGGACAACCGCTTCGGCACATACGTCAGTGATGAGGAGAGAAAGCCCGCCTTCTCCCTCGTCAACAAGGCCACTGACCTCGCCGTCCAGCCCTCCGGTGGCCCCTCCCGCCCGGTAATTTTCCTTGATCCGCGCCTAGCTTTGTGTGAATGGTTCTTGCTTCTTCTAATTTCGCGTTCTCGTAGAACGGACGTACGGGGATTGAAATGATTTTTTCGGATACTTAATTTCAGGTGAAGCTGGTGCGGTACGATTGGGATTTCTTTGACAACACGCTTATGTGGACGCTGTCCAACGACTTGGGCAACGACTTCGGATTCATCCGCACGCTGAACGACATCTCCCTGAAACTGGCCGCCTTCCCGGACGACCATGGTGGCGTCACCGTCAAGCTCTCGGATTTGTCTGACGGGGACAACCATCTCTGGAAGATCCTGCCCTGGAGTGACAACATCATGCCCGGCCGAGCCATGCGCCTCTACTGCAAGGCCGGTGAGGGCTTGAGTGCCACCGTCCGCAATGGCACCGTCTGCCTAGCACCCACTAATCCCCATGATGAGCGCCAGTTCTGGGTTGAGGACATGAGGTACCGGGACATTATCAAGGATGAGGATGGCTACCCCGCTTTCGCCCTCATCAACAGGGCCACTGGCTATGCCATCAAGAGATGCGAAGACAAGGAAGGCCCTGTAAGCATCCCTTGTCCAATTCTTTTTTTTCCTCAAAAATTTAAATATGGATTATCGTGTTTGTATGAGCTGATTGAGAGTATGCCCTCCTCCATGTAAAATATGATATAATCTTACAGAATACAAATAAGGTCCAAACCCAAACACTTCAGGATAATGAAGGGCTAGTAGTTCATACTTCATAGCAGTAGGAGATGCTGCTTTTGACTCTTCTATACAAATTGAATCGACTCTTAACAATCAGGGACAGTAGATTCGTTATCTTCTTGAATAAAGGATATGAATTAACTTTTTTGCCTTTTTAGATTGAAAAAGCATCAGCTGTAAGCAGAAATATGACACAGCAAAGATCAAATTTATAATAATACCATTATTTGGTCAGCATCCTCGAGGCACGTTTACAAAGCAGACTTGTTAGGATTGCCATCCCCTAATACTGCAGTCTAATAAGTAATAACCTGTTAACTGTGAGAAGGATTAAATAGGATGTGAAGAAAATTATAAAGACTTTGATAACATACCTAACACTGATTAGAAAAACCAAGCTTGCATGGACATCGTGACTGACAATCTAAACGGTTGACAAAAATATATACTTATTCTTATCTCCCACAATAGAACAAATAAGAACCATACGAACTGGCATGTCTCAAGTGACAAGCAAGAGATAGAGGCAAGAACATATGTGATAAAAAATTTCCATGAACCAATAAATCCTATGGCATTGCTCAGATTTACTTGACCGGGATTATATTAGCCATCTAAAAAATGAGGCAAAGATAGCACTGGGCTACAAGTTGTATAGTAATCTTTGAACAATGGAACACCAGAGGAAGATCCAAACAACTGGAGTTCATGACCTAGAACTAACAGCTAGAGTGAAGATCTCTTACAATGCTCAAAGCGCCAACACGCTCTCCATACAATCCCATGTTCTTAGCGTAGCTCTGAGCCATGAGCAATTCACCACCATCAGCAACAAACATGCACACTGACTATGCGTCTTTGTCAAGACTTCCAGGCCGGACTCCGCGCGACAGTGCTCACGGAGTGCGAAGGCCACCCGCCGCTGGAAGACGCCCGTGCGCTCGCCGCCTGGAGCGCGTGGCCGCGCTGGGATCCGCCGCCGTTTAGAGCTGTGCGTAGTCGCCCGGCCATCCGCCGCCGTCGAGCTGGCCGCCCGTCGCCACGAGGCCCTCGTCGCTGGAGAAGAGAGGCGGCCTCCGCGGGCGCGCGTCCGGCCACGAGGCGGATCCACACTGGCCGCATCAGGCAAGGCGCGGCAACGGCCGCGCCGTAGTTTCTAGTTTAGATCTGACGTAACCTATTTGTTTCATGCGTCTCTTCGGAGACATCCGATAACCTATTTGTTTCATGCGATAGTTGTAGGCCAAGTGAGTTGTTTCACACTGATCAACGGGCCAGTTCTCTGTTCAAAAAAAAGGCCAGTGGCTCGTGCTTTTGGTGGTATTTTAGGCCGACGGATCGGAGTTCCACCCGCAAGGCTACCACGGCCCACGAGAGAAGATGTTCGGCTTCTCGAGCGTCTTCCGCTCTACGACCGGCGGCGGCGGCGGCGGCGGCGGCGTGCGGCCTACCTTCAAGATCTTCTACAAGGCCGACGAGAACTTGTGCCTCGCCGTCCGCGACGGCGACGCTGTCCTCGCCCCCGCCGATTCCAGCGACGAGCACCAGCACTGGTACAAGGACAACCGCTTCGGCACATACGTCAGTGATGAGGAGAGAAAGCCCGCCTTCTCCCTCGTCAACAAGGCCACTGACCTCGCCGTCCAGCCCTCCGGTGGCCCCTCCCGCCCGGTAATTTTCCTTGATCCGCGCCTAGCTTTGTGTGAATGGTTCTTGCTTCTTCTAATTTCGCGTTCTCGTAGAACGGACGTACGGGGATTGAAATGATTTTTTCGGATACTTAATTTCAGGTGAAGCTGGTGCGGTACGATTGGGATTTCTTTGACAACACGCTTATGTGGACGCTGTCCAACGACTTGGGCAACGACTTCGGATTCATCCGCACGCTGAACGACATCTCCCTGAAACTGGCCGCCTTCCCGGACGACCATGGTGGCGTCACCGTCAAGCTCTCGGATTTGTCTGACGGGGACAACCATCTCTGGAAGATCCTGCCCTGGAGTGACAACATCATGCCCGGCCGAGCCATGCGCCTCTACTGCAAGGCCGGTGAGGGCTTCAGCGCCACCGTCCGCAATGGCACCGTCTGCCTAGCACCCACTAATCCCCATGATGAGCGCCAGTTCTGGGTTGAGGACATGAGGTACCGGGACATTATCAAGGATGAGGATGGCTACCCCGCTTTCGCCCTCATCAACAGGGCCACTGGCTATGCCATCAAGAGATGCGAAGACAAGGAAGGCCCTGTAAGCATCCCTTGTCCAATCCTTATTTTTTTATCAAAAATTTAAATATGGATTATTGTGTTTGTATGAGCTGATTGAAAGTATGCCCTCCTCCATGTAAAATATGATATAATCTTACAGAATACAAATAAGGTCCAAACCCAAACACTTCAGGATAATGAAGGGCTAGTAGTTCATACTTCATAGCAGTAGGAGATGCTGCTTTTGACTCTTCTATACAAATTGAATCGACTCTTAACAATCAGGGACAGTAGATTCGTTATCTTCTTGAATAAAGGATATGAATTAACTTTTTTGCCTTTTTAGATTGAAAAAGCATCAGCTGTAAGCAGAAATTAAATATGACACAGCAAAGATCAAATTTATAATAATACCATTATTTGGTCAGCATCCTCGAGGCACGTTTACAAAGCAGACTTGTTAGGATTGCCATCCCCTAATACTGCAGTCTAATAAGTAATAACCTGTTAACTGTGAGAAGGATTAAATAGGATGTGAAGAAAATTATAAAGACTTTGATAACATACCTAACACTGATTAGAAAAACCAAGCTTGCATGGACATCAGTGCTTAGCCTTTGGTGCAAGTCAGCTTTGGCATTCACTGATTATTCTCCCACCAGTACCACATGCTTGATTCTGATGCAACAATTGTCGCAGGAGTAGGCAAGACATCTTGAGCAACCTTTGTAAAGTAGGGCACTTAAATGCCTCCACGCACCAATTAGTGATATTCCGCTCTTGTGTTTTAGGGAGAGGGGCCTCTTGCAAGCACATATACCTAGCTCTGCATGCACTTGTGAAACTGAAACAGTTGGCTATGAAGATAACTATTGATTGAATTTATTCAAAACATCTTATAGCCACACTATGTTCTTTCTGATATAGCCACTTGTTCTTTCTGATATAGCCTCTTCATCTAGGCAGCAAGACTTGTTGTTTCTGATATAGCCACACTCTGCGTGGTAGATTCTTTGTATTCCATTACTAGATTGTAGATTGAATAAATTTTTTATCCTTTTGACTGCACGCTTATATGCATAAAGGGACCAACAAGGATCCTATAGGGATGGTAGTCTGTTATATTTTTTTAGGTTTTGGGAGAACTTGGATGCAGGTTTGCGTTACATTGTAGGGCAAAAGGGAGAAGGGGCCAGTGGCTAGCATGGGAGACATGATATTTAATAGGGTTCTACCTTCCAATTCCTTCTTGCCTATTGATTGACTGCCTCCCCTTATACAGAGATGATCATGTGATACCCAAACAATTAGTAGATTGGATCCAATCTAATCGTTTCTTCATATTTCTAACTATGCTAAAGAGAAATCTTTCCTAATTACATAGCTAACGCCAAATCAGCTACATAATGAGGATAAGCACATATGGCGGCTTTCAACAGATGGGCAATATTCGGCCAAATCAGCCTATGAGGGGTTCTTTTTTGGATCAACTTTGTTTGGGCCATGTGAGAAAATCTGGAAGACTTGGGCACTGCCCAAATGTCGCTTTTTTATGTGGCTAGTGGCCCATAAGAGATGTTGGACAGCGGATCGTCTAGCCCGCCAGAATCTCCCTCATCCTGCACATTGCCACATGTGCGATCAAGAGACAGAGACCATTGATCACCTCCTTGTCCATTGTGTCTTCGCAAGGGAATACTGGTACCGATTTCTCTCACAAGTCGGCCTTCAGTCCCTTCCCCCCAGCCCACAGAAGTATCTTTTTATGACTGGTGGGAAAGAGTGAGCAATGAAACTAGTGGTCTCGTACTGCAAGGGCTCAACTCTCTCATAATCCTTGGGGCTTGGACGATTTGGAACCAACGGAACAAATGTGTATTTGATGGAGCTGTTCCTGATATGATTGATGCTCTAATCATATCCAGTGAAGCGCGAAGATTATGGTCGTTGGCAGGGGCTCGAGGAATTTCCCTCTTGACTGCCCCCACTTGAGAGTAGTTTCTTGAGAATTATCCTATGGTCGTTCAGAAATTAGGCACGGACGAGTCTGTATCTTGAGGAATAGTGCTTAGAGTGTGCTGGAGTGGGTCTGAGTGTGTCTTTGTGTGTTGAGTGTATTTTTGTTGTATGGGATCTCTTCCCCTTTTCATCTTCTTAATATAATGATGCGCAGCTCTCCTGCGTTTTCTGAGAAAAAAATTACATAGCTAACGAGATGAGAAAGCCTAAGCATGCTACGGATGTGGAATGTTTCTATAGTTCAAAGTGCTAAGGGTCCCTATTGCATGTTGAATAATTGAGCTGCTCCTCCTGGATGTTCTCAAAGAGCAGAAGTCAAAATGGGAGTTGGTAGAACTCCTCAAGTGTTGACTGCATAGCTGTATAGAGCTGCAGTGCACTTAGTAGAGTATTCTCTGTCCTTATGGTCTGACTGTCATGAGCAGTGGGACCTAATCCTAATAGACTGATATTCTCATTGCTTACCTTCAATTGGTACATCTCCCCTCCACCTAATAGACCTAATCCTAATAGACTGTCATGGGAATTTTCCTGCAGGGCCTGCAGATCCAAGCTGAGCCCCTTCTATCTCTGCTCTTAATTTTGTTGTTTACAGTTGGTGTCGTGATCACCCTGGTCTGCTGGTTTGTGTCGTTTAATTTAGTTATTCTTGTTCTCTTGTTGTGTTTAGGGCCAGGTGATGATGACTTTGTTGTATTCCTTTTCTTTTTTTTTCTCATCTAATAAAAATTACGGCAAAAGCACCGTTCCTTTTAAATATATATATATATATATATGTCCTTATGGTCCGACTGCCCATGACACTATCACAAACCTCTTTTGCAAACATCTTCAGTAGGACAAGCAGTAAACTTCCAGAATCTATCCTTTCTTGGGTTGAAAACTCACTTAAGTTCTTTTCATTAACCGCTTCTGTTTCTTTTTAGCTTGTTAGTTTTTCCTTCCTTTTTGGTCCCTTATGGCCCTTCTTTGTACAAATTCGTTTCCTCTTTTTACATTTTTTTGTCTCGGAAAAAGCAGGAGAGCTGCGCATCGTTATATTAAGAAGATGAAAAAGGAAAGAGATCCCATACAACAAAAACACACTCAACACACAAAGACACACCCAGACTCACTCCAGCACACCCTAAGCACTGTAGGCAACATAAATACCACAGTAGGGATCTCCAAAAAAGCAGTATTGTAATGCAATGCTTAGCATTATATAGGTTGAGTTATTTCATGCTCAGGAAAAAGAGAGAGAGGATAAATTGAGTTTCTAGGTGCATTGTGGCATTACTAAAACCTTGTGGCACCAGGGTTACACCTAAAAAATGCCTCATAAACCGTGACCTGATTAGGCATGGATGTATGGTAATTAATATGGACACTTGTGAATAAAAACCATTATTACAAGCTCTTTGCTGGCAACTTCTTGGTAGTCCCATTCCCATATAACACATGCTTAGTCTCAAATGTCAGGTCCCCATGGCCCCCCCTTTGGAATTTTTTTTCCTGCAGGGCCTCTCCCCTTGTGAAGGACTTATTTGTAACTTTAGTTTTCTTTTCGGCCCTTTACCAATTACCAGCGTGTACTCTTCCATCTTCATTCCTTTCAATGTCCTTTTGCAAACTCTTTAATGCAAACCATATTTTGTTTAACAAAGCTGACCATGGTTTTTTTGACATTGTTTATTTTTTTACAGGTAAAGCTCGTTCCATATGATCAGCACCACCTGGACTTGTCAGTGTTGTGGTCGAAGAGTGACGACATGATGCATGATTTCCACTACATCCGCACGATCGATAATGTCTACCTCGACATCTATGACAAAGGCGACGATGACAAAATGCACAGTGGGGTGCAAGACGGTGACAAGGTCATGCTCTCTTATTGGCGCAGTAATGACGACCGCCAGTACTGGAGGGTGGACCCTTGGGGTAAGTACGTCTCCCTGCATAGCACACTTCAGAAGCAGAAGCTCTATTGATTGCTACTGCCTTTTCTTGAGTTTCCATATTTTTAAAATATAAAATCTTGTGTACATCAGAAGCTCCTAATAATTGCTCACTAGAATTTTGTTGTGATATATTTACTATATATAATTAAGGGTTTTTTGTAATTTTGATATTTTTACTATATAACCAGAACCAGAGCACAAAACCTCTTGTGGAATTACATATTCACGTCGAAGGCTGAAGAAGAAGCGGGCGACTGCATGAAGGATCAAATAGAATGAAGGATCAAATGGCTTGTCTAGGAGATCTTTTGGATGTTCAGTTTGGAGATTTTATTAGAGTTTGTTTAAGAAATTCGGTTTACTAGCTTGCTGTTAGCCGTTAGAGATAAACTTAAGATCAACTTGAGCAAGGAGATGTAGACTGCAGTGCTATATAAACTGACATGTTGACCCAGGACAAGAGACGGAATCCATCTTGTTCGCTGCTTACAGCCCCTCGCGAGGGCGACTACTCATCAGCACTTGTATTATCTGCATCAGCACTCGTATTTCATACCCATTCGCATATTTGGTACTCCCTCCGCTCTAAATTATAAATTGTTCTGGATTATTATTAGATATATAGTTTTTCTAGGCATCTCGGAGGGAGTATTAGAGATGTTTATTTTGATTCACATCGATGTCTGCCGCCAACGTCGAAGGTCTGTCTATCCAGATGGATGGAGGGCGGGGCGCCGGTCAGTAGCAAAGGTCGCTGGAGTACCAGAGGGCCTGCTGGCTCGCCGAAAAACTAAAAAATCCCTGTCGCTGCCACGTGGCAACCCAGCGTCCGTCAGCCTACTTGCTCGAGCGCTTGCTTGGTTGAGGGCAATCCCAACCCAATGATTAGGATGATGTCCATAGCATTAAATAAGGTGATATGTAGGATAAAAGATGATGTGGCAGGTGAGTTAATAAAGAAAGAGGAGGAAACCGGGTCTTGCATGAGACATGGTTTCTACACGCTATCCAAGACAAGATGAGAGAGGAGCAGCATTTAATTTAGTCATGGAGCATCGGTGTCTCCTTTGGGAGGGTAATGTCTTGTACTAGTTTCTTAATAATGTGGAGACTATAGACATCAGGGCAGTCCCAACCCAGTGACTAGGATGGTGTCCATAGTATTAAATGGACTGCCACCTAGGATGAAAGATGATGTGGCAAGTGATTAAATGAAGAAAGAGAAGGAAACCGGGTCTTACATGAGACATGGTGTCTACACACCATCCAAGACAAGATGTGAGAGAACTAGCATTAAATTGAAAGGTGGAAGAGTGGTGTTTGCATTGGGAGTGTAATGTCTACTACTAGTTTCTTGATGATGTGGAGGCTATGAAAATCATGTCTAATATTTTGGGTTGGAACTGCCCTCACTGCTAATGTCTTGGGTTGGGACTGCATTAGAGCCGAGGCGAGGCTCGAGTCCAGTGCATCGACTCCAGTACGAAAATAATTAATTATTCGGAGCTTCCTTCCTCTTCGTGAGGCCGGCGGCAGACCCAATCAGGCGGAGCATCTCCATTCTTCACGAGGCCGGCCGGCAGCGACCGGATCACGTGGGGCTTCTGCTTGGCGAGCTGAGGCCGGTGGCGACTCCATAGATCACGCCATGCGACGATTCTTACAATCAAATACTTATGTTAGAGGTCGGCGGCGGAACTCAGTTATGCGAAACAGCGAAAGGGATGTAATGAGCTGATGCGTACGGACGACTCGGCGGAGCCAGGGGGGCTGGCATGGCAGGGGCCACGGCCCCCTCAACAAAGTACCAAAATAAATTTTACTCCTTGCTAATAGGCTAAAGTGTTTAATTTATTTACGGAGCATTAACAGTTTAGCAACAATCATGCATGGTCTGACGCGTTGAGGACATTTTTAATTGCAACAAGGAGCGTGCGTTCTCTGTTAAAACTAAAGTGCTCAAAGTATGACTAAAATGGAAAAAACTTTACAAGTCTAAATATTTTGGCATAATACCACTTGCTTTTGTACGAAAGAATTACCATTTGTACCGTTTACAAAGACTAGTGCATGCATAGGTAGCAAAAAGACTCTGTGAGGTGGGGAAAAAACGCGAGCGCCCGCGTCGCCCCGCTCAGCAGCTCGGGCGGACAGCACGCCCCTACCTCCGCCGCCCGAAACTACAGCGACCCCGCCCTCGCCGCCACCGGAGGGGCCGGCCGGAAGTCCGCACTGCCCCTAGGAAGGTGGCGGCGGAGTTCTCCTACCCTGCGGTGGCCATGGCGTCCCGGTCCGAGCGGGGAACGGAGCCACGTAGCCATGACGGAGGGGCCGGCCTTAGGGACGTTGGCAGCTCGAGGCGACGGATCCGGGAGCCTTGGGGCCGGATCTGGCGAGGCCGGGGCCGGATCCGCGCGGAGGAGGCGGTTGTGCGCGGCGGAGGCCCGGAGATGCGGCACGACAGCTGAGAGGCGGCGACAGTGGAAGCGGAGGAGCGTCGGTGACCAGGGCGAGCGAGGCCGATCGGGGTGCAAACGGCTGCTCGGGCCTGCGGGGATCCACGCCAGGATGCGCAACGGTGGCAAGGGCTCGCGGGAGTGGAGGAGCCAGGCGCAGCATAGGCCCTTCCCCCCTTCGGCGATGGCGCGGCACAGGGATGGGCCAGTGAGGTGCCGCGCGTGGTGGTGCGGCAGAGACCGCGGTGGCGGCGGCGGCATGAGGATGGTGGAGGCGCCGCAGCAACTGCGTTCATGAAGAGGCGGTGCGGCAGCGGGGTGTAGCCAGGCCGAGGCGTCGGTGGGCCTGCGGCCGGGAGGCCGGTGGGAGTGAGGATGAGGACGACGGATTGGTGAAGGATTGGGATGGTGCTTCGACAGTGGGGATTCGACGGTGGCTTGGGATGGTGCAGCGACAGTGGGGTGCTCCGGTTTGGAACGGCCGCAGCGGTATTGTCGGCTTGCTACGGCGAACGCGTGCAGCGGGGATTTGACACTCCGGGCGAAAGCCCTCGCCGGTTCCGGGGAACAGCGGCGGCGCCTTCAGCGTTGCTCTCCCTATTGAGGGCACCATTCTGGAGCTAGACCCCTGCTGCACGAGTCTCTGGGTGAAAACCCGGTCTATCCTCTGGACGAGCGACGGCGGCGCCTGTGGGTGTCGTGACCTCCTTGGAGGCATCGTCTCTAGAGACACGTTCGATCGCTGGCGTGGCCAGCCTACTACTCGCGTTTGCTCCGCGCCGGTGGACAAATCTATCAGAGGGCATGTGAACAGGGGGTTGTGTACCTCATGCCAAGACGCCGACGGTCTTCACTCGGCTGTTGTTCTGTTGCGTGCAGCGTTCCACGGCGCCTGGAGTTGCTTGGCAACCTCCAGTGCGGTGCGGGACAACGTTGAAGGACGGCGCTCGCGGCAACAACTGGTGACAACTTGGCCTGCAGCGGATCGCGGCGGGGGTGTTCAGCACGGCTGAACCCGCCTGGTGTGGTACAACGTTGGAAGACGGCGTGGGCGACATCTTCGGTCTTCTGATCCGATGGCGGCGTCTTGTGCGAGAGGAAAAGCAATGTGATGATTCGAACCTCGGCGGTGGTCTGGAGGCCTGAGACAGTTCCCGGGAGGCGGGACATCTCTTCTTGCTACCTTGACGGTAATTCTTGAAATGTGTCCAGAGCATGAGCCGTGTGGCGGGGTTGAGGCCCCCGTGCACGAGGAGGCGTGCTGAGTGGCGGGTTGGAGGTCCCCGCGCACGCGAGAGACGGTGGATGTGTGGAGAGGCCCCCGCGCGTTGAGTAGCTTCGGACTCGGTGGGTTTTCATGTCGTCGAGTGGTCGGTTTGGGGTGCAGCGGCACGACGGCGGTGGGTCCTGTACGACAGTGGCCCTCTAGGTGTGGTGTTATCTGCCGTTCGGCTCCTTTATCGGCGCCGGATCGCTCCAGAGGTGTCGATACCTGCAGGGGTGCGATTGTAGGTGGGATCTGCGGTTATGCTTTGTCCCCTCTTTCGTCATTGGGAGTAGTGTGTCGCCGTGTTGAAGTCCCAATCCAACCGGCCAGTGAGTGTAGTCGAGCGGTAACCCGTGTTGATGTCCCAATCCAACCGGGTGAGTTGTGATGTTTGTTTTCCTTTTCTTTTATGTTTCCTGTCTATGTCCTTCCAGGACCGTAGTCTTGTATTTTTCTGCTATATTAATAGAAACGCACCCGTCGAGTGTTGTTCGTTCAAAAAAAAGTAGTAAATATAGTGAAAAGTTTATTCAAATTCTTAAATTTATTGACAACCTAATTCTAAATATATGTCGATCATGTTTATCCGGCCCCTCTAAGTAAAATTCCTGGCTCCGCCGGTGCTTGTCGCCACGGGCGCAGGGCCCGGGGCGCCCGAGCGCTGGATTAGCTGAGTGTTCACCGACAGCAATTGGAATCGAGCCGGTAAGCCCAGGATGATGCTCATTGCTCAAGGAACTTTTTTCCGGTGTACCGCAACCTACTAAGCTTATTTGGAACAAAGGAATACAAAACAGAGGAAAGGAAAAAACCATAGGAATGGAATAGACATGTAGTGCAAAACAGAGGAATCGAAAACGGAGAAAAAAACTTAAGAAGTGGTGTTTGGAACGGAATGGAATAGACATTGCTCTAATATCCTGTTGCCTCCGGTGGGACCACAAGGACTGAGATAGTTGTAAACTTGTAATATCCTGCTGTCCGATCAAGATGTGAAAGATTCAGTGGCGACAACTTAACTTTTTTTAGATATTGGAAAAATAATTCGGCTTCATGTTAGAAAAGGTATTGGTCTACCCGAAAATACACTAGCTCACATAAAAAGTCTTGCAACATGGAAATAATTTTAACAACTACAAACTAAAACGTCATCCATTTATACGGAGAAAAGCAAAGAGTAACCGTCTTTTAGAGATCAATATGCCCAAGCAAAGTGAAGGTCCCATGATCACTTTGCTGCAACTTGGCCCACCGGCCATAGCTAATATATGCTGTTCCTAGTAAGTATACCAAATTGACCACTACAGTGCTGAGGCCCATACTAGTAAGTATAGTTTTGCTTCCTGTACACCCTATTTTACCTAGGCATAAAAAGATTACTCATATCGGTTGGCGCTTGGATTCCTTATACTAATTGCACAACTTTACACATAACTTTAGCAAAATAACAATTAAAGAAGAGATAGTTAATGGTTTCAACAGAACTACAGAAGCTGCAATATTTGTTACCCTTCCAATTTCTTCTGATTAGGTTGTCCTTAGTTCCTACTACCCATGCTTTAAATACCATATAAAGACCTTAATCTTTAATGATATTTGCATTCCCAAATTTCTTGTGTAACTTTTACCCCACTACTAACAAGTTGTTTGTACATTAAATGAATAGAGAAAGAGTTATTTTGTGGATGGACCAAAGGAATATGTCCCTCTCTTTTTCTAGAAGAACCTCTGCAACTAAGTTATGACAGCACTGGAACGGTGGTTTTTCTTTCTACGGTGTTTTTTTTCCTCGATGTTTTTTTTTTCATCCTTTTGAGTTCTTCACCGTTGGTAATTTTATTAAATTTATCTCTATGTGGATTCCACGATAGCTGTCTCTTATACACATCTATATATAACGGCAATGACCACGGATAAACGGAATTATGGACACTTAATTAAATCAATGGAGTACAAGCTTACAACGTGTTATTACCATGTACTGTACTGACATCAGTAATCATCACACGACGATGACGACGCATAAGAACGCACCTACGTATTGCTGGCCGGGACGCTGCTGCTAGGTGCTAATCAAACTACCTGTTGGTACGTCATCAATAATCCAGCGCACACTCAACTTCATCTTCATCGATCATCTACCGTAGCCAGACGTGCTGCCTGCAGCTCTGGTCGCTGATGGACATGTCGGCGACGGCGATCGTCGCGGTGCAGTTCATCTCCAGCACGACGCGGCGGCGCACCACCCCGCCCAGCACGGCGACGCGGCCGCGCACCCGCGTCGCCGTGGCCACCGCCACGGCGCCCGCCGCCACGTCCCGCAGGAACGCCGGGTCCCCCAGGAGCGCGCCCACGGCGACGCCCACCGTCACGTTCAGCCGCACCGTCCGCCGCGCCGGCGCCGTCCCCGGCGCGCCGGCGGCCTCCCCGACCCGCCGCTCGCGGTAGTACACCGACGTCTCCGCCGCGGCGTACCGCAGCGACGCCGCGTTCGGGTTCCGCACCGACACGTCCGCCACCACCGTCAGGGTCGGCGAGGAGGAGGAGGAGGAGTAGTACGCGGCGGCGGCGGCGCTGGGGTCGGCGAGGGAGATGGCGTTCATCGTCATCACGGGCTCGCGGACGCGGTACACGGTCAGCGCGACGGCGAGCAGGGCGGCGGCGATGAGGACGCAGGCAATGCCGGACGAGATGAGCACGCAGCGGAGGCGCAGCGACGACGGGGGCGTGACGGCGGCGGCGGTAACGCCCATGGCGCTGGTGGATTGGATCATCGGAGGTCAAGTGTGGGTGGTTGGAGGAAGAGAGGTGGGAGAACGGTGCAAGTGAAGTGGTCGGGAGCTGCGTGGTAAGTAGTAAGTGGGTGATCAATTGATCATGGAGGTTGTGGCTCATTGCTTGTGTATATATAAAAAGGGTTTGGTTAATGGTTTTATGGTCTTTTTTTTACGATACTGAGCTAGTACTAGCTTCAGTGCTACTCCTTTATTTTCTTTACATAAACCATTTATATTTTCTGACATTTAGCCATAAATTTATAAAGCACCGTAAATCGTGCTATCTTGTTTTCACTGTTTCTTTGCGGATCACCAAATAAAGGAACCTATTTATGATTATTAAAATGGACAACAATTAATACTCCTTTGGTTTACCTGACAACGTGATGTGCGACACAATTTAAACGGATAGGCATTTAATCCAATTCATAACATGCTTTGTTGATCTAGATGTTAGATTAAAAATTTTAGTTGGAAAATAATTAAATAAAATGATTGGACGGCTTTAATTTCGGGCCTAGTTTTGTGATCATGTTCAGTCCTGTAGCAATCGTGGACGGACTAAAACCCAGTGGGCTCGAGCTGGATCCACGCGCGGGCTGTGTTGGGCCGAGCCAAAAATACTTGGCCTACTTTAGTTCCATGCTACAGTGACGTAAAACTGATGAAGTCGAAGATAGTGGTTTCACTGACTCCTATATTTCGCAAGGAGGGAGACAAGGGCTCCTATCAATCACCGGTACGTATGAGTTTACTATTTTATCCTTTTTATTTTACGTCTTTACATTACTTATTTCTAATCATACTTGATTAACCCATTTTGTGTTAACTATCCGTATAGGAGTAAGGTAACTTAGCATCACTGAGAATACCGTCAAAGCGGTAAAAAATGATTAGATGTTAATTATGTTCAATAAGAGTTCATGAGTACACGTGCATTGTTAAAAACAAATTACACATGCAACATATGCACATTCAAAGAAATAAATATGTGTACATGCTAGACGTTCATAACAACAATATATTACTCTCATCATCATTTTGGACACGATAAAAGCTAAACATATGCAACCAATGACATGACAAAAGATGAACAAAACTATTAGTTACCAACATAAACATGAACAGTAGCTCCAAAAGCATATAAATATGACTAGAAGTTCTACAATAACATAAACATGACTAGCAGTAAAATCAAGAACATACATGAACTTTGAACAAACTTAACACTAGTAAGTAGCGGAGGACGAAACAAAATTAAGGTATGGCGCATGTGCACTGTGAAATGACAGAGTGCAACATATAGCCCTTAATTAGTAACTACAAGACTAAAACGTTTCAGAAAATAGTACAGCCCGGGGTTGAGGATGTACTTCTAGCAAAATCTTAGGTATGGCGGCAGCCATACATAGACCTATCGGGCCCTCCGCCACTGACATTCATGCGTTCAGTTACTTCGCCAACTTCCTCCTCCGCTTGCTCTAACTGAGCAAACTGAATGGCCATATCCTGAAGACTGACGGAACTGAATATGCAATGTTCAGAGTTCCTAACAACCACGCCAAGAATATCTAGAAAAGCTGAATCGCACTGACGAACAAAGTTCAAATAAACACGCACATAGCAACGCTAACCCACACGCACGTAGATATATATATATATATATATAGTAGAATTACATTTTTTTTTGATAACATTCTTCTTGCGAATGTAGGCCTGCAGGGATACTAGAGCAGTGCAGTAAGACTATCTCCAACAAGGGTCTACTTGGTTTGGTGCCAAAATATTGGCCTACCAAATTATGGGCATGCCAAAACTTTGAAATCCATTTGGTTTGCTACCAAAAACTGCCAACGTCTAACGAGTATCTTGCCAAAACGTTGGCAAGATTTTGGCTCAACTTTTGGCCTCCCAAAACTCAGGCATGCCAAAAAATTGGTAGCAAATCAATCAGGCCCAAAGAACCCAAACCGCTATCCATATCCAAAATGGGTCATGCACAGTGAACAATAACCCCCAACGGCTTACCCAAAACGCGTGACACAAAATAGATTGGAGGAGAGAGGAGAACCAGACATGCGTCGCCCTTTCCAGCGACCCAAATCGCTGGCGCAGGCCCCACCACTGCGAGCGCTTCCCTCCGCGGGAGCGAGCGGGGCGGCGAGCGGAGCGGAGGCCGAACGGGCGGAGTAGCGATGGGGAGGCGGGGAGCTGCGAGGAGGCGGGCACCTCCATGGCCAGGCCGGGGCGGAGCTCCCCTGTCGGGGCCTCCACGCGCGCCGCCGGAGAGGAGGGAGGGCGGCGGAGGTGGATCGAGTTGTGTCCTTTGTTGGATGGGTCCTCTTTTGGAGAAGGAGATAAATTGGGAGTGACTTATCTACTGTGCATGTAACCCAATTCAATTCAGAGAATATGTCTCGGATTTGGGTTCTGTTGTTGAAGATAGTCTAAGCTGTGTCGCACTGTCGCGCCGAACAGAGGCGGAGGCGACTAGCGGCGTTGGTTCGCTTGTGATAAGCATCGGACGGCTGAGATTCGCTCTGGTACGACGAAGATAAGCCACACACTTACTGGCCGGGCCAAGAGAAAATTATAAAGAAAAAAGAACAGCGAAATGCCACTCCTGCTGCTACCGTCTCCGGCGTGCCCCACCGCGGCGGCAGCGCCGGCGTCAGTCGCGTTCCCGCGCCCCCCGCCTTCGCGGCCGCGCTGGTCCCACCTCCCCTCCGCGTTCCCGCGCCTGAGGAAATACGGGCGCCGCAGCCGCGAGCCCGTGGCCGCCCCCAGCTTCGATGACGACGAGGAGCAGGAGGAGTCGGAGGACGAGGACGAGGAAGAGATGGAGGTAGACGAGGAGGAGTTCCTGGCGAAGCGGCCCAGGCCGCTGGGATTCGGCGAGGGGAAGGCGTATTCCACGGACATTGAGGAGCAGCTTCTCCGGGAGATGGGCCTCGGCGGGGCGCGGCGCAAAGGCGACGCGGCCCCGGCTAAGCGACGGGAGGAGAACGGCTCGTCCAAAGAAACAAGCGCAGGTCGGTTCCCTGCTCTCCTCTTGCTTTCTCTTCCCTTATTAGGAGAGAACTCAGTCAGGTAGTGTAGTTACACACTTACACTGTAGTTGGAAAGGTTCAGTTTCTCCAATCTTTGGATGTTTCAACTTTCGAGAATGTGAAGTTGCTTAATTTAAAATGCTAGCATTATACATGATGTACATCAAAGGATATTCAAGAAGAAGATCCGCAATGAGCAAACTCATCATTAAGAAAAATAGAAATGTAGCCCTGCTGCATCCTGCAATGTGGCAAAATTAGATTGCAACGTCAGGAAAAAGCTCCGATGCTAATCACTATCACTGTACCTTATGGAAAAGTACCACCTTGATACAAATAGCCATTGAACTAGTTAATGGCCCGGATGATGTTTTGTGTTTACAATTAAAAAGGATGCTCTGTTGAGGAATCTGTTTTCTTCAATGCGGAATGTGCTAAAGAAATGCTATTGAATTCAATGATGTTAGACCCAATGCTTTTCCAATTTTTGTAGGACTTTTATAAACTTGATCGAGCTGCATCAAGGATGGTCCATGGCTTGCACACTATAGCTTTAACATGGGAATAATTCTTTATTTGCCATTGCAAATATCTTGAATCCAAGAAATACCATTGCAAGTGACCTAATCTGAAATATGTCGCAAACAAGCTGTGATGAAGTTTGAAAAGTCCCTTTTACCGCTTTCTTCATCCTTTTACTTGAATTGATTTCGTGGCATCTTAGTTTTCGGCTTATTTTGGCAGACTTTAACGGATTTGGCCAAACAAGAGGTTTTTTTCATTTGGTTGCGTGACATCAGATCCACTTTAGAAGTTTGGAGCAGTAGCTCCAGCTGCTGCCTCAACGTTAATGGTGGCGAGCACAAGGGGCAAGGAGGGAAGCACCTACATGCTGGCTGACAAGCATGCTGGCAGTGCAGCAGCCATGGCGAGCCCATGCCCATCCACAGACTTCCAGCTCTTACTCCTAAACTACTCGGAAACCGATGGCACCATATCACGTCAGTGGCCAGCATGAGACTCAATGGCAGAGAGGGTGCCAATGGTGAGGAGGAGCTCATCACATCTCGCTCGCCGTGCTTCTTAGGAGAGAAGAGTGAGATAGCGGGTATCTTATTTATTACTCAGTTATTTTGATGTTGAATGGACAATTAGACACAACTACACATGAACAGGGGCAGGGGCCAGAATGACCCGGAGATAGAAGCAGGGTAAATATTGGGGTATTTCAGAATAGGTCTTTGGCAGATGGAATTTCCTGATTAGAGACATTTGCAATGGCAAATTAAAGATTTCCCTTTAAAATGGAGAACACAACCTTTTTCCTTTTCAGGATCAATGGCATACTTGGATGCACGATGATAGACAGGAAATATATGCCCCTAATATGTTGTATACTTGATAGACATCGCAAATTGAAGGCAACTATACATGTATTGCGGACAATAAGACTAACTTCTCATTTAAATCTGGCAGTACTGGTAAATCAAGAACGAATGAAATTATATACATCTGATAATCATTTTCAAGTGACAAAGATACCATCGAACTAATTAAACTGAATATGAGGTAGAAAAAAGCAATAGCCTCTATACCTTGCATTTTTACTGCTTGAACAGTAATCAAGAAATATTCAGATTCTCCAAACAATAAGATAATTTTTTTTAGATTTTCGTCGCGGCTTCCAACACTAACCAAAACCTTATACGGTAACATGATCTTTGCAAATCTTTCTTTCTACCCCAAATCCAGCTCCTACTGTAATGACATAAACATATCAAGAAATTGCTGCATGAAATTTAATTAAGCCTCAGTGAATGTTGATTAATGCAAATTGTCTTCTTTCAGCTGAAGAATACATAAAGATAAAATGTTTCTTTTACTATTATTGTTATCCATGCATAGCCTTCATGTTGTTGACAGCTGAACTGCCTTAGCATTACCTAAGGAGATTGTTTGAAAGTGATGTCACTTCATTTAGCTACTGCAATAGATCTTGAAGCAGCTTTTTGATGATCATAAACTTTATTCTACATCACAGATCTCAATGAGAATGGTGTTCAAGTTCGTGTTTGGAATCTCCCAAAAAAGAAAAACATACACAAGGACCTGAAGCAAGCTTTTAAAGGGTTCCCTGGTCTTCTATCTATAGATCCAGCAGTTTCTGCAAATAAGAAAACTCGTGATCCTATCTGTAAGGGTTTTGCATATCTTAAACTGGAGTCTGCAGAGGCTGCAACCAGGTAATTTATTCTTAAGTTCTTTTGGTTTATTTGCAGCATCCTCTGTTCTTTCCCATTTATGGTGATATATATAAAAATTCCATGTCATTATTCCATATTTTATTGCTTTGTTTCTATACAATTCAAACCAGGAACTAACACTCTTTGCTTTTTGTTGGATCTTGTAAGTATAGTGTTTAGCCTGTCAAACAAATCTGATTACATCAGTGCATAAAGTTACTTGAATGTGCTCTTCATCTCTCAAATTACATCTTCATTCATTGCTTCTCAACATTTCCTTACATCTGTGCCACCCTTGGCTTCTCGAAATCTCCATCTCCATTGATATTAAAACTGCTTGCTTTAGAACGCATGAGAACATTGACTGATTCAACTAGGTACTGTACATCCATTTTCAATTTTTTGTAATCTTCTAGTCATCTTGCTGTGCCATTCATCCACATGTCTGCTGAAACTGAAAAATGTTTGCGGTATCTTATTACATCAACTCATCATTTATAAGTACTTTGATCAATCAACTTATTCAGAAGCAATTATTGGAAGTACAATGATCTAGAGCCAAGGGCATTGAAAAGAAGTGCATAACTTAATCTGTCAAGTGGGCAGAAAAGCTTAGTTTCTCCAGAATACCTTCTACATAGCCTTCCTAACTATTTAGCCATATCTGTATCATACTTGATAGCGTTGATTCCTTACCTTTTCTCTTCTTAACTCTTCTCAGATGTTTTTTCCTTCTCTTCAGCTCCTTTTGAACTCATCTTAAAAACTCTTTATTTGATGAATTCTAAAGGTCTCATCCACAGAATCTTTTGTTTTGCCAGCTGTTACAATTAACTTTTCACAGCATACATAATGCTTTATTGATTATGTTACAATGTGCTTCTTAGAATTTGTATTACTGCATATGGATAAGTTTCTGAGAATGTATTCATAATTTGTTAGTCTGATTATCTGAAACTTTTGTACCTTTGATTTTTAACCACTAAAGACATTTAGTACTTCCTATCTGCAGATTTGTTGAGATCTACTCTCGTAAACCTGTGGCATTTGGCAAGGTTGAGAAGCCAATCAGTTGTTGTATTGTCGATGGGAATAGCTCTGTTGAGCCTTCAAATAAAGCGTCCCATGCAATCTCTCAACCAAGGTTGAAGCACCAAAATTTGGTGGCGGCGACTTGAGTAGCACATTGATCTGTCATCCAGTAGTCATGCATACTTCTAGAGGTCACAAAGTTTGATGAAGAATCTTTGGTACATAGATTAGATAGTCTGCATTGGGTTAGAATTGCTAAGAAATGCATGGATAGATCAATTTGATCTGTTATCCACGCTGAAACTAATTTGCATGTGAAATGCCAATCTGGCAGAAGTGCTCATGTTATCTTATAAGTATTTTGATCAATCAACTTATATTCAGAAGTAATTATTGGAACTATAGTGATCTGAAGACAATGACCATTGAAAAGAACGCTGAAGTATTCAGAATTAGTGCATTACTTAACCGATCTTCTCAGATTTTTTTTTTGTCTCGTCAGCTCCTTTTGAATCCGTCTTTATGCGATTTGTTCGCCAGAACATTGCTTTCGTCACCAATCCTTACCCTAGCGTATCTGTAAATTATCAAGAAAAGAAAGAAAGATATTTGCAATATATCATCACTTGTAATGAGAATGTAGACAAGTTAGACAATCCCGAGACATACTGCCATTTTAACATGCGGGTGCCGGTGACAGTAACAGCAAACAGGTCAACTACGGACAACAGGAGAGAGAGAATTGCTCACACACACGCGATTCATATTACTAATCACCAATCCAGAGAGAGAGAATTGCTCACACACAAGCGATTCATTCATATTACTAATCACCAATCCTGACTTCTTTCTTTCCAACTCTGACTAAATCTTCTTTCGTAACATTGCAGTCCCTTATACTCCCTGTCGCTGCGCAATGTTATCCATAGCACACAGTGCAAATACTACTTAGTTTATGGTGAATTGGCCAACCGTGGAATTTCCATAATAGAAGAAAAGTTACAAACACGAAATAAAATTGAAGAACGACAAGACTCCTACTAAACTTTCACTTAAGAACAGGATGCATCAAAATACAAAAAACATCCCCCATTGCAAACTTGTTCTTTTGGCACTTGAATGACCATACTAATACAACCATCTCTATATAACACACCGTAGGGAGGAAGGGCCTTCCGTTAGTCTCCTTGGCTCACCTTCAAAGTGACAATTCAACTCAGCCTTCTTAGTTCCAACATCCTCAAGAAAATACAACATGCATGGGGCAGTTCAAGCACCATATTTCACGCATCTACAGCACCTATCCTACAACTTTGAGTTCACACTAGTCGATGATGTCTCATATTGCACAGGCCTAAATGACAACCCAGAACAAACAACAATGCTAGACTAAAATCTACGCAATACAAGTCCAACAAAAGATGTTACATAATTAAACATTCAGATCCATCATTTGGATTTTGATTCGGCAGCACCTTTATGATCAAGATTATACTCAGAGATGAAGAAGGCGCTCTGATTCTTCTGAAGAAACCTGACAGCAACCATCGAATGGTTTAGTCAAGTAAAACCAGTTTGGCAACATACAAGCACAAGCAAGATAACATACTTGAGAATGTCCAGCAATTTCTGCTGTAGTTTGTTCAGCGCATCTTCTTCCATATTGACAAAAGCAAGTAACTCTGGCAATTTCACTGCAAAGTGGTGCAAGACAACACTTCAAAATCATATTATGAAGACAAAGGCATGAACTAGTGACATACATGCTAGAGTGACACTAACTAAATTAACCAAGCTATATCAATTATACTAGCCATAGATTAGTAATATGTTGCACAAATAAACAACTACATTTGCTTTATACTTTATCTTTTCAAATTTAAACCTTGCAAGCTGATTATCCTATCAACATAGAACATTCATATATGAACTGTCCACCCACACATCATCATGCACACCTATCAAGTCTCACAACCTTCAGTTTTGAAGTTCAAACACCTAAGGAACACAAGAGACTCCAAAAGTTCAGAAAGGGTGATGCAATGATGTCTACCATCCTGTAAAATTTCCATGCACTTAATTTCAGTGGTAAAAGAGTAATTTTCAGTACTTAATTTCACTAGAAACGAAGTAGTTTTTCAGGCAAAAAATGATTACTTTTTGAAATTCTCGTGTGTTTTCATTACTTTTCAGAAGCATTTCATCCTGTGCCTCTTCCAGTGCAGAGGATGGCAAACCAGCCTCTTTTCCTCCAAACTTTTTTCAGTGTCCTCTCAAAAAGTTTCCTTAATTAAGGCTCTCCTGCATCACTATAAGGAGGCCCACTGTTACCATTCGAAATTTAGCAAGAAAGATTGTAATCAAGTTACAAACCAACTCCCTCCCTCCCTCTCTCTCTCCCTCTCTCTCCCTCTCTCTCTCCCTCTCTCTCTCTCTCTCTCTCTCTCTCTCTCAAATCCCTTCACCTTCAGCTATTGACATCACCTAACAACCCTCATCACGATGTACAACTTGTTACACCTATCCACCGTAAAGATGATGCATTGCCTTCAGTGCATAGTAGGAAGAGACTCAGGGTGTGGAAGAGCTGTGGCGCTATACAGCGAGCAGGAAATAAGGTATGTGACAAGAACCAATGCAGTACCAGCAGCCATATTATAATCACTTGGAATTTTTCATTTTTACCACTAAGAAAGGTTCTCACTATCGCAATTCAGAATCCTATTTTAGCACTAGCAGATGCAGCAAAAATGAGATGAATTAATGTCTTAGTTGCAATTTGCAAAACAAACAATTTAATAGTACAAAAATGAAATAATTGTTCTATGACCCTTGCGAGACAGTGAGAGCATATCAAACCGGAACAGAAGGAAAAATGATCAAAGGATAAACCAAAAACATAACAAAATCTCATAATATTGGCAGTTGGACGTACCAAAAAGACGCAATAGATGCTCAGCTCCATATACAGTTGAGGGTGAGACGTCACCTTTAACTTCTTCAGCATACTGATCTCGTTCTTTCTTATACAAAAGCATCGCGGGCAATGCTTTATCAAAGTAGCAACGTAATCCTTTCAAAATCTCAGCATAGGAGTCATTTATCCTTCAACACAAAAGATTGAAAAGCTCTAACTATTGAAGGGGAAAACAATGCTTTCTACTGACAACCAACCAAAATGAAATAAAAGAACTAAAAAACTATATAGATGACAAGTTACTTTGGAGCAGGATAAAGTGGAATTATAAAAACTGCAGCATAATAATAGATTTTTCAAAGCTGCAGTTTATCAATGTGATTAAGCGAACTTATTTCATCAGCTCAAACAGTCAGAAAATTCACCATAATGATGTAATTGAGAGGACTATATCGTTAAAATTGTCAATATGAATAAGCGAATGCCATAAAACACTAAATATTATATTTGTTTTGGTTACATGATAGCAAAAATATAATCAATGAGACAATGACAAAGGACATTTAATAAATTATAAACCAACTGTACAACTAATCATAAAAGTTGTCCAAATGGTAAAGAAATTTGCAGGGTTAGCAGCCAGCTTTATACCATCAGCATCCTGATGGGAACCCTTGTTGCTATGCACAAGGAATCTTGTAAACAAAAGGGCTCTCATGGTTCAGGTAATGCTATTGCACAAGACCATGAGTCACAAAAACAAAAGCATGCATAGCATAAGAAATAAGAATGATGTCAGCATAGAATACTCACTTGCTATCCTTCTTGGCCCGGTGCTCCAAATATCTCTTTAGAACATCATCAACAGTAGGTGATCGCGGTAGTTTTACAAGCTGCAGGCCAAGGGAATCTCACGGTAGTTCGGGATGAATAACAATGCAAAGCAAATATGGATTATCCATTTCAAAGAAAACACAAAAGGGCCGTCAGATGTTCAGATCAATTTGTCACCAAGTTTCTTTTTCCCGAATACGCAGGAGAGCTACATATCTTTGTATTAAGAGAGGAAAATCAACCCCTTACAAGTAACGTTAACTTGGCTGTTTCAGCTGATATTCATATTTTCCCTATTTTATTTGTGGGTCTGGGAAAACAAACGCAAGCTCAAACATAACAGTATTTTTTGGGTGCTCGTTGCAATGCGCAAGTAATGGAGGAACTGGTGGCTTATTTGATTGGTAGTTCAGCAAGTGTTCTGTAATGTTCAAAATAATCAGAATACATCACTTCAGTGCTACAGATATGTTATTATTTGCTAACACTCGAGCTGGAGCACAAAGGCTGTTCCAATGAGCCTAGCACTTCGTGGATTTTCAGGTCAATTAACACACTACATAGTTGAAACATTAGTGTGTACACTTAGAGACACAAATCAAAGGTGACACACAGAGAGAAGTAAATACCTTACCCAGCTGCGTGACATACTCCCAATCATCCACAAGTTGCTTCTTCAGTGTCAAAGGAAACTGTGATATTAGGAGACTCTCTGATGATCTTCTTTCCTTTTCCTGGAACATCAGATATAATAATTCATATGTTACAGGACTGATAAAGTGATTTGTCACAATTTGTCAACTTGCAAGAGAAGACATCTTAAACAAAGAATTTATCAGTTGCTGGTGTTCTGGGTGGGTGTGGGAAATAATTTCATTGTGGTGATAAAATGAATACATGGGTTCCCCCATTTGACATGAACAAGTACCAACATGTTCAGTTCTTTTTACATTGTTTAAGTCTGAAAATTGAATTTCAGGGTTCGGACCAGCTTACAAAGCAGATCTCCATGAGTTGCCATTTTTTAAGTTGTGGAAGCAGATATAAAATGATGAAAAAACAATATGTCCCAAATAAGGACCTAGCCAGTTCAAAAATGAAGTTATAATCAAGGAGGGGAATCTCAGAGAACACTCATATTTTGCAGACACTTTGTGCTTGCAAATACAAGTTGTGGACCCTCCATGCCAAGAAAATGAACTAAAGCATGAAAGACACAAAACATTCCATTTGGCAACTTGCAATAAGTAACAAAGCAACAGATTCAATTGAATGGCACCAAAGAATACAGAAAAGTAATAAATGCATTAGTGATAAGGAAGAGCCTAAAAGGGAAAAATGACACTTGCTCAACAATACTATCTTAAAATGCAATCAAGAAAATGAATGTCATGGAAAATATAGCACATCGTGACACAGAAGGTAAGGAATTATAGTACCTCAGCCCCAGGCTGAATCTTACGTTTCTTCCCCTTGACTAAAATTTCAAACGGTAAAGATAAATTAGACAAATATAATATCATGCAAATGGCAAAGTTGAAAAAGAATAATCTGATAACAGAAGATAACAAACAGCAAAGAAAATATTAAAAATACTCACCAATACCCTTAGTGTCGTCTTTATCAGCTTTTGCATCTGCTTAACAATGATCATGGTCAAGTAAGACATTTAAAGAACAAATATGATCACAAGCATGTACAGACAAAAAAACACTAACAGAAAGCTTCCAAGTGTCTGATAAGAATTTATAAGAACTGTCTAATATTCGTTATTCACAGCTTATCACAAGATTATTCTGGAAACAGATGATGACTAAAAATTATCTTCACAAAATAAAACCCCAGCATGCAATTTCAGCTGGATCTGTCAATGTTAAGTGATAAAAAAATTCAGTTATAGTTACAGCATTTCTTGTCATTCTTGTTTCAACTCTATACTAGGCACCACGAAGGGATAAATTCTTCATAGTAACATGACACTCCCAGAGATAGCAAGCAAACTGAAGATAATAATTCTGCAGAACAACTACACAAGAACTCTATATAGAGTGCAATCCACACCTATCCATAAGAGGAAGAGTTTTTTTTAATAGATAATGTAAAACATCAGTTCAGCATACAATGTATCATGGATAGGACTAGAATCTATCAACTCGATCATAAACCACATGCCACCTGTTCGTAAAGAAACATGGAGATGGGAGAGCAAGCTTACCATTGGAGCCTTTCAGTTTATGCTGTGTTGATCGTCCAGATTTGATTGTTTTGTCAACAACCTGGTTCTTTTCAAGCTCTTGTTGCTTGCGGACATTTTCCTCCGTCAATTTCAATAAGCGGTCATTTGCAACCCATTCATCCCAGCTATATACACATTGGAAATTAAATATGTTATGAAGAATGTATGCTTGGTGAATTAGAACAGCAGGGAAGAGCAACTAATTAAGTGTGATGACAACAGAAACAAGCATTTGACAGGACCTAATTACTATGAATAAGAAACGCTACCAAAATGTGGTTGTTGACCTTGAAAGGGAACACAGTGGTTTGCTTAAACAGCAGCCAGCACTAAGTTAATTATTTAAGCCACTCAAACAATGTGTCAATTCATCAGCATAATATTTGAGCCCAAGCAACAATTAGTTTTACCATGGCTTGGTCTAATCAGGGACCCAAACAAATAGAATGTATAGGCCTACGCCTACCTTTTTATACAAATCTACGAAACAGTTTGACCATACTTCACAATCTAACAGAAGGCACAGCCCACAGACACCCAACTGGCCAACTCTCAAAACTGAGCCATCTGAAGAACATAAAATGAACTCTTCACCTATGATAAACGCCATTCTCTATGTATGTAAAGCTGCCTTCATACCCAAAATCCCCCAGCTACTGGGAACAGGAGGTATATAAACTGAAAATCAATGAGCTATGAAAGAGAGAAATAATCCAACAATGGAACTGTTCATTATAGCTACTGGGAACAGGAACATAAAATCCACAAAATGTTTGGAACTTTGGAATATGGCCACATGTGCTTTCGGTATAAAAATTCCTACCAGCATTGATTCTTTCCTTGGGAAACGCTTACATGCTTTCTTAAAGGACTTATTGTTTGTTGATTGTTGGGGGATCAATATTAATTTAGACATTCTGGAAACTGAGGAACGCAGCTTGTTTCCAACTTCAATTCCCTGGTGAGCCTACAAAGGTTATTCAGTTTGTGCTATTGGTTTTAATCATGGACTTCATAACAGGAAAAAAATCAAAGGAAGGTTGTGTGAAGGAGCTCAGAGATCAAAGCCGGCACAGGAACTGTTCCACAGGTCACATGGTTGAGCTCTGTAGGAAAATTGGCTTTCGGAATTGTTCAACGGGTCACATGATTGTATTTCTTCAGTTTGTTATACGATGGAGTTGGTTGGGTTGTGTTTCTTTTTATCTTTTGGTGAGAAAGAGCATGCGTTGTTGTAATAATGGTTTCAGAGTTGATGCTGGTCATGTTGACATTGGCCATCTTAACTCTTAAGGCATGTGTGGCATCAGGTCATTCGGTAATTTGTTGATTTCAGAAGGCAATTGCTGTTCGCTATCTGCATCATGCTAGTTCATCTCCATGTTAACGAAAACAACTCCAAAGAACTGTTTATAAGAATTAATATGAAAGTTGGAACTGTTAATCAAAAGAAAAAAAATATTATGGAACAATGGAAGACAAATCCAGGCCTTGGTGTTATTAGTAAGAAAGTAATATGTGGCTTTAATCTGGTGCTTGGCATGCAGAATAGTTAAATATAGGTGTCAAGTCTATGAAGAAACATTTTGCAACAAAAATACAAGGCTATAATTACTAAACATTAGTCAAACAATAATCAATTCAAACAGAGATTACAGGTAATAATGAACCACAAATGGCTGTGCATGGCATAGCCCATAAGTCAACGCAGAGGCACAATGTTACTCGAGGGCAGACCAACAGAACTGTTGAGCATATTATTTGAGGCAAACATATATGGTTAAATGAAAAGGCATATAGTTTAGATATATCATTACTGATAAATGAGCACTGGATTATGGATGGAAAACCATCTTATGAGCTAGAAACAAGCACCCCAACAATGCATAGTGGTTCTATTGCTGCTAAAGGAGAAGAGATCTAAGAAACATCACAAAAGACAAGTACATGATTTTCTTTTCGTTTCTTTTCTTTTAGGGGGGAGGGGGACTTATCTAAGATCCATCCACCCAATGGAGTATGAAAAACTTACTTCTTATTCCATCCCTACAAGAGATAACAGAGAATTAGAGAGCACTAGAAAATTTGTCAGGTATATGCTGGTTCATATGAGAGCAAGAAACATACTAGCGGCTAAAAGATACGGATAAAGCATGAGGAAACAATGCCTTTAAGCATGCTTATACACAATGGAGCGACTTAGACTAACCAGATAATGGACGAAGTAGCGCCATTCATCTTCCAGATTTTCTATTCTTTGAACCTTGAGAAATTGGAAGAGAAAAATTTCCGTTAGCAGTGAATTGAATAAGCAAAGAGAAAGGAGAAGGAAAATGAACAGATGCAATGTGAGTGATAAATCCCAAACCCTGATAGCTAGCGAAATGTATGCAGGCAGGAGAGATTTGAGGCCGGCTGATACCGTAACCCTAACAAGGCATCCAGGGAGCACAACACAGCACAGCGCGGGCGTAACCAGTGATTGCGTCTAGGATCCAGGAAGAGGCCGTCGTAGATAGGGCCAGGAAGGGTAAGGAATGGAAAGCGACGGCGAACCTTGGCCTCGTAGAGGAGGGGGCCGTGGTAGGCGAGGACCCTGTCGCCCTCCTTGAAGGACGGCTCCGAGGAATCCTTGCCTTTGCCCTTGTCCTCCTTCTTCACCTCCTTGTCGCTGCCGCCGCCGCTCGTGTTGGTGTTGGAGGAGCTCCCCATGGATTCGGTTCGCCTCAGCGGAGGGGGGGGGAGGGGAGGGGAGTGGGAGCGGAGGCCGGAGGCCGGAGCGGAAGGAGACAGGGGTCAGCAAGACGGGGGCAGAGAAACAGAGGAATCGAGGAGCAACTGTAACAATTTCGGGCCAATGGGCCGTCTCCCTTTGCTCCTTTCTGTAAAATCATGCTCTACTTTTATAGTGCCTAGTTCAGAATTATTTTGATAATCAATGATCATAAGGACCGTGTCTGTAGACACAATTCTTTAAACGTGTGAATAGCAAGAAAAGATGTTTTATAGACACGTTATATGCATGTCTGCATATATTTATATATTTTTTATAAACATATATTTCAAAGCAATCCTACGGGAAGGTGCAATAGGTGATAATCTACATGCGGCTCCTCACCAAATGGCTTTGCACTCCATACTATACAATGCTACAAAGGAGCTAGTTTCCATGGGCCGGACGTCAAGACAGGCATTTGAGGTAGCTCTCGGCTTTGTTAACAAATAAAAAACGCGACCGGAGGGGCAGATGCCCCCACCGGTTTTCATTAAGAGGAAGCGATCGGTTCTCGATCGCGAAAAAACCCCCGAACCCTGGCTGCACCAATAAGGAAGATTTTTATTATACATCACCCAGGGTTCGAGCCCTGGGTGGGTGGCACCCCGATCTACTGGATGCTCTACCACTGAGCTACAAGCTCATCTGCTTTGTTATGCAAGCCAAGGGAGCCATTGCTATTGCTACAATGACCATTAAGACTGCTGATGCTGGTCCAATGGAAGAGTGGGATGATGATGCAGAGTGTGCTTTAGGTGGTGTTGACGCCCCACCTCGTGTCTGATCGCGGGGCAGGCCTGCCCAAAGCTGGCTAATAAGGTCTCCAATTGAAAGCCCAGTGTCGGATCTTAGGACCGGCAATCCACCTGGGAGTACCCGAGTTGTTGATTTGTAGAAGGGGCGATTAATGAACTAGTGACTTGATGGTACACAGGAGGCACTGATTTAGACAGGTTCGAGCTACCCGGAGGTATAATACCCTACGTCCTGTGTCGGTTGTGGTGTTTCTATTGCTGTATTTGGATGATCTCCGATGGTTTTCAGCGTGTCCCCTCTAGGGACCCCTGCCCTCCTTTATATATCCAGGAGGCAGGGTTACAATATGAGTATTTTCCATATGTGACTATTTACAATATGGGCTCCTAGTAGGAGTCTATTAGGACTCGGTCTTCTTTGGGCCGGCCGCCGCCGCTCTCCATGATGGGCCTTAGGGTACCCATACCCCACACCCAGGTCCTAGGAAGAGGAAGAATGCCTCAACAAGCGGCATTACAACTAGGACTAAAACAAGAAAAGCTGTTCAGCAATCTAGCAATGGCAGCTGCGAGGTAGGATGCGAGCGTTCGTTGCCCAAGGACACCTGATCTATTTGAGAGTTGTTCTGGAAATAGGAGGTGTCAGCTTTGCGGAGAGAAGGGTCACTATAAGAGTACACGTGGTAAGAAGTCTTCGTACACACCGAAGCAGTAGTATGTCTAGCGACAGTTTCTAATTACTTATTCTTGATAGTTGGACATCTTGTTTGAACTTTTGGGTGTGTTTAGCTCCTGGGCCCTGTTAGTTGCTAGAAACTTCCCAAAATTCTTTATCTAAACTTCACTATTCACCTATCACATCAAATCTCTCTCCTCGTGCATGAAGCATTAAATGTACGTAAATAAAAAAACTAAGTATATGGTTTTGATGTACAGGACGAGACGAATCTTTTGAGCCTAGTTAGGTTATGGTAGGACAACGATTACCACAAACAAACGAAAAGTGCTACAGTGCGCTACAATATCCGATGTGACTTTTCGACCAAATTTTACCCACCCCTTTTTACAACTAAACACACCCCTGAAAAAGTTGGTCGAAAAGTCACACGGACACTGCAGCGCGCTGTAGCAGTTTTCGTTTGTTTGTGGTTACTGTTCTCCTATCATGACCTAACTAGGCTCAAAAGATTCGTCTCGTCATGTACATCGAAACTATGCGATTAGTTTCTTTTTATTTACCTACATTTAATGATCCATGTATGTGTCATTTGCTATATTTAATATTTTGATGTGATGTCGATGTGATGGAAAGTTCGAAAAGTTTGGTGGAACTAAACATACCCTTTTATCTAAATGGTCCTTTGTGGCATGTATCTGTGTGAGATATATTAGCGACTCAGATATTATGGGTTGTTATGTTTGTTTCATAACAGTTCACTGCTATTTTGACTAGGTGTTTATTTTGGGATTGTTGTGGTGAATTGCCATCACACTTGGTTTGGTTTTGCTTAAGTAAACCACTTAGTTTCGGCAAAGGCGCGGCCAGTTAACCTCATGCAACGGCCAAGCGCCGCCAGGCTAGAGCTGGCCGCGGCAAGGGGCGGCCAGGCGAAATGCTCTCAGCTAAGCCCCGGACACACGTTAAGTACAGTGTTTCCCGTAGTACCTCAACTTCTCATCTCTATCACTGTGACGATCAACTCATATGAGGCTACCAGCAATGTAACCTCTTGCAGTACGGCCTTGGCTCGATTGACCCACCAATTGAGTCAGTGCACAGCGACCGCATGGCCTGGATTATTACTCAGGTTTGTAGTAGTTATTGGGGGCTTTGGCTGACTGATCAGTTCCATGTGATTTGTTGTAACTTGCAGGAAGCCGTGTTTACTTGGGGCTCATAAAATTTTGCAAGCTCCTTTGACCAATAATTATATGTATTAAATAAATCAGTTTATATAAAACTATATTCACAACATTAGGCTATTCCGCGAGATCTATTTAATGAGGCATTTGACCGCATAATTTGAGGATGGTTATTGTAGCATTACTGTAGCAAATCATGGGTTAATTAGGCTCATTAAATTCGTTGCGTAAAGTTGCACCCATCCCTAAAAAGATTTTGCAAATAAACTTTATTTAATACTCCATGCAATACAAGATTTCCCTGAAAAAAATCGTGGAGTCGTGAAACACTGACGGTGTTCACTTCTCTGAAAAGGGAATGTGAATTTGGGTGAAAATGTCACATCGAACATTATAGCGCACTGTAGCTAGCACTTTTCGTTTGTTTGTGGTAATTATTGTCCTACCATGACCTAACTAGGCTCAAAAGATTCGTCTCGTCGTGTACATCAAAACCATATACTTAGTTTTTTATTTACCTACATTTAATGCTCCATGTATGAGGAGAGATTTGATGTGATAGTGAATAGTGAAGTTTAGAGAGAAAGTTTGAGGAAAGTTATAGATTTGAAGGGAAGTGAACACCGCCACTATACGGTGGTGGAGCCTGACATATGTTAGTTATAAATGGTACAGGTAACGCGAGCGTGTGATACATGGGTCATGCACGACATATATACGTGCATAGTGACATACATCAGCGAGCAGCGTGGTCCCTGAGGTACTGCTCTAGTCAAAGAGTGGTGATGTCAAGTGAGTTTCCATTTTCGAAAAAAAAATGTCAAGTGAGTTTAAAAAAACATGAATTGGCACATCATGTCACTTCGTCGGGGAAACATGCATGGTGATGCATGTACATCGCATTGTGATAGTACATAGCATGTAATTAGTTTTTACCTATATTTAATATTTTATATATGAGGAGAGAGATTTGTTGTGATGTGTGAGACTTTTTGTATAGTAAAATTTTGGACACTAAACACAGCCGTTTTTGCCTTTTGAAATGCATCATGGGTGTAGTGTGTTGTGTTGTGTGCGTGTGTGTTTATTTGTGTGGGATATACGCTTCAGCGCGTTATGTATAAATGCTTCTTCTTATATGACATAGCAATGGCCCTGCTTTACTTTCAAAGATAGAAATGCATCGAGAGGCATGTTTTGCGCTTGACTTGTAGCCGTTGGGCAACGTACAGAGGAAGAAAAATGATGACTTGCTGCCCGTTGGCAAACGGCTATGGCCTGGATGACTTGCCTCATCGCTTGTGTGTGGATTTCATCTTCTTGCTAGAAGAAAAATTGCATGTGCTAGACATAGCTCTATCCTGAGGTTCCTTACCATGTCGACGGCGTCGATGGCGAACAGCCCGTGTGGTGTGGAGGTTATTAACTTGGTGTGTGCAGCCATTGCTGCTACTGCAGCGCAGATTCTGCCGCCTGGATCGCCGGCATGCAAAGGAATGCTGGGAGGCTCTTTGTAAAGTGTGCGCTTGATAGGGTTAGTGGCTCATCTCGCCTTGGTTTCAATTTTTAATTTTGTTATGGAACTGTTTACAAAGAAGCGCGTCAACAAACTCGAGATCTCGCAGAACACGCAGCAGGGCCGTCACCACAGCCAACACCCGCCTCCCTCGGGCAAACCGGTCTGACCGGTTTACAGAACCGGTCTGACCGTTTCCTGTCGGGAAGTCGTGAAGACCTAAAAACCCAAGCTCGGGAGGGACCCCGTCGGAGCTCGAGCAATCTAGGGTTACTCTAGGGTCGGCAGGCCACCTAGAACGCCTTTGTACGTCGCGGAGACGAGCAAAGAACAGCAATTAGGGTTTGAAAAAGTGTAGGGTTTGAGAGACAAAAGTAAAGGACAAATATTGATTGATTCGATTGGAATACCTCAATCGGCCTTCTAGCCTTTATATTTATAGGCCGGGGAAGTCTTACACCTCATGAGTCGGTTACAATATGAGATCAAACTCGGAATCCTAAACCTACTCGAATTATAGACCCAAACCGGTCTGACCGGTTGGAACTGGTCTGACCGGTTTGTCCCGGTGACTGCCAATTTTGGCTGTCAACACATGCACCCTGCGTTTTTAGTGAACTTGAGAACTAAAAAGCAAGATACAAGTAATTACAACTTAGAAGCCAAAATTTATGCTAAGGGCGATATCAAAATCTATCAGCCATTGATCTTCACGCATCTTGCCAAACACTTTGATAGAATTTTTTCAAGTATCTTCCATTTATAGCTCTAGGAAAATGATCTCCTTGCAATGTCTCCAGCAAATAAGAATTCCCAAAAATAACTTTGACAACTCTATATGGACCCTCCCAACTTGGTGACCATTTACCGAACTTGTTGCTTTTTGTCCCAATAGGCAAGATCGTCTTCCAAACAAGCTCACCAGTCTGAAAATATTTCCCTCGCACCTTCTTATTGTAAGCTTTAGCAACCCGAAGCTTATCTTTTTCAATCTCATTCAAAGCCTTCAATCGCTTGTCAGTCACTTCGTCAATGTTGTCCATCATTAAATTATGATAATCAACGGCATCAAGGTCATTTTGTTTAGCCAACCTATAAGCGCCCAGATTCACCTCAACGGGTAAAACGGCCGCTTGACCATACACAAGCTCAAAAGGAGTAACTTTAGTAGCATCATGTCTAGATATACGATGAGCCCATAATGCTTCGGATAATACTTCATGCCATCTCTTAGGATTCTCTTCTATCGATCTTTTTCTTGATTAATTTGATCAAAATTTTATTACTTGACTCGGCTTGACCATTAGCCTGAGCGTAATATGGAGATGAATTGAGCAACTTAATTCTGTAGGATTCGGTAAATTCACGTACCTCTTTAGACATAAATGAAGTACCTTGATCCGTTGTTAAAGTTTGAGGGATACCGAATCTATGAACAATATTTTTTGTGTAATAAACTCAATTACCTCTTTATGTGTCATATTCTTCAAAGGAACCGCTTCAGTCCACTTAGTAAAATTATCTGTAGCAACCAACACGAAACGATGTCCTTTGGATGATGGAGGATTAATTTGTCCAATAAAATCCAACCCCCAACCTCGGAACGGCCATGGCTTGATAATAGGATGCATCAATGCAGCAGGAACTAATTGCAAATCTCCAAACTTCTGACATTCTTCACACCCTTTATAATACTTGAAACAATCCGCCATCATAGAAGGCCAATAAAAACCGGCTCGTCTAAGCAACCACTTCATCTTGGGAGCCGATTGATGTGTACCACAAATACCTTCATGAACCTCTCCCCTGGCAACTCTGGCCTGATCCGAGTTCAAACACTTCAAAAGTAAATCTTCGGTGGTTCGACGAAAAAGCTCGTCGTTAAGCAAAATATATTTGAATGATATTCGCCGAATATTTCTTTCTGCACCACGACCAGGATCCTTCAAATAAGCAATAATGGGCATCTTCCCGTCCTAATCTTCAATCTTGGTACGATTAGCACCATCCAAGACGTTTTCGCCGCCGTCAGGAGACGAAGCGGTCAGACCGGTTTCCAAACCTGTCAGACCGGTTCTGGTGGTTAGACCGGTTTGAGAAACCGGTTGGACCGGTTCGTCCAGAACCTGAACCTCGGTTTTTGATTGCATCGGTTTTTGGACATAGAAATACTTCTTTGCAACCACATAACCAGATGCTTTCTGAGCCAGAGTATTAGCCTTGCCATTTTTCTCTCTTGGAATATGCTTGATAGTAAATTTATCAAAAGAAGCAATGATATCAAGGCATCTATCAAGATATGCATTTAGTGAACCATTATAACATTAGCATACCTTAGATACTTGCTGTACCACCAGGAGTGAATCACCAAAAGCCTCAACATGCTTTATTCTCATATCTTGCAAAAATTCCAAGCCAAATAGAAGAGCCTCATATTCAACTTGATTATTTGTTCGCTTTTCCTCCAATCGGTTTGAGAACTCAAAAACGGCACCACATGGTGATATAAGAATAGTACTAATTCCTTGTCCATCATTGCAAACCGATCCATCGAAGTATAATTTCCATGGTGTACAAGCAACATAACCGACGTCGAAATCACAAGTATCATCAATCCGATGTTCAACAATAAAATCAACTACAATTTGGCCTTTCATAGATTTTAGAGGTTCACAAGCCAAATCATACTCAACTAATGCATAAGCCCATTTATCGATTCTTCCGCTCGAAATTGGTTTTTGCAACATATGTTTAATCACATCGGTTTGACATAACACGATGCAAGTACTAGACAATAAATAATGCCTCAATTAAGTACAAGCATTATACAGTGACAAACATAATTTTTCAATGAAAGTATACCTTGTTTCCGCATCAATGAGCCGTCGGCTTATATAGGCAATCACATACTCCTTAGCATCGATTTCTTGAGTCAAAACAGCTCCAATAACTCTTTTTTCAGCCGCCACATAGAGTCTGAATGTAACCCCTCTCTTAGGCGCCCTAAGCAACGGCGATGAAGACAAGTATTCTTTGATTTTCTCAAAAGCTTCTTGCTGTCTTGCCCCCCAAGTGAAATCGGCTTCACTCTTTAAACGAAGTAAAGGGGTGAAAGCATCAACCTTTCCAGATAAGTTAATTATAAACCTTCTTAAGAAATTTACTTTGCCTAGAAATTTCTGTAAATCATGCTTGCAAGTAGGAGCTTCGACTTTCTTCATAGCTTCGATTCTTTTGGGATCAACCTCTATGCCGTTTTCATGAATAACGAACCCAAGAAACTTCCCAGCCGAAACACCAAAAGCACATTTAAGCGGATTCATCTTCAAAACATACCGTCGCATCCTTTCAAGAGCAAGTCTTAAATCGGCTAAATGATGATCCAATATAATCCATCGATTTAACTACAATATCGTCAATATACACTTCCACAATCACACCAAGTAAATCATGAAAGATTAAATTCATAGCCCTTTGATAAGTTGCCCCGGCATTCTTCAATTCAAAGGTCATAACCACCCATTCAAATAGACCAATAAATCCTGGACATTGAAAGGCCGTTTTATGCATATCCTCTTCGGCCATAAATATTTGATTATATCCGGCGTTACCATCAAGAAAACTAACAACACGATATCCAGATGCTTCGTTAATCAAAACATCGGCTACAGGCATAGGGTACGAATCTTTCGGAGTAGCTTTATTAATATCTCTAAAATCAATGCAAACTCTAAGTTTTTCCGAATCTTTCTTTTCAATGGGAACAATATTAGAAACCAGCATAACGACAAGTCCGAATAAAACCAGCATCTAACAAACGATTAACTTCTTCTTTTATTCGGTCATAAATAGCGGGATTAAAACGTCTAGCAGATTGCTTAAAAGGTCTAAAACCGGCTTTTATTGGTAAACGATGCTCAACTAAAACACGACTCAAACCAGGCATCTCACGGTATTCCCAAGCAAAACAATCGACATTCTCTTTCAACAAATTTATTAATTCGGCTTTATATTCAGCCGATAAATTTTTGTTTACAAAAGTTGGCTTAGGAATAGTACCATCACCAATATCTATTTTTTCTAAGGGGTCGACTGATGTAAAACCTTGACCCAATTTATCCATATCACCCAGATCTTCAATAGCTTCAAACATACCACTTGTATTCGACCGATGATGATCAATTCGGTCTTGAAGCCACTGTTTCGCCTTAAACCGGTCTGACCGGTTTCCAGAAGCGGTCTGACCGGTTTGCTTTGACTGGTACTATTCAGATTCAAACCGGTCTGACCGGTTCCTGGAAGCGGTCTGACCGGTTTTGCCTGGCTGGTCTGTCTGCTCCATCAATTATAGCAAGTAATTCAACCAATTCTCCATCAGCTTTAATGTAGCAGGAACAAAACCATCCCTGGTGCAACTGATAAGCTCATAGTCGGTCAAACCCATGCCCGACAAACACTTGATGTTTTCATTTGCACTGATAGAATCGGAATCGGCTATTGCAACAAAGGAAGAAGTGTCACCGTTCACAACTTCAACTTCATCGCCGATCCACTAAATAAGGCATTGATGCAAGGTAGACGCTACGCATTGATTTGCATAAATCCAATCATGTCCAAGAATTAAACTAAAGTTACCTTGCACCTACGAGACGAAGAAAGCCGTAGCAATAGTCTTGCTTCCGACGGTCATCTCCATAGAAGCCACCCCCTTGGTGCCAATGGGATCACCTCCGCCGACTCCACTGACCGTCATGTTCGTCTTGATGAGATCTTTGTCTTTACCACCAATTTTCTTGTAGAGGGCATATGGCATAAGGTTTACAATAGCTCCACCATCAACCAACATACGCGAAACTGGCTTCCCGTTGATGTGCCCTCTCATGTATAAAGCCTTAAGATGTTTTTCTGATTCTTTAGGCTTCTGAAACACAGCATCTCGAGGCCCTAGTTGAAGATGAGCAATTTCCTCCTCTGGCACCACGAAGTAATCTGAAGACAAATAGACGACATTGACCTCCATATTGTCACGCTCTGGAGAAGGCTCAAAATGAACTATTTCTTCATCTTCAACCACTGGAAGAATTGGAGAAGTTGTATTTTCATTGGTGTTCGAAGTGACTTCAGCCTCTGCCTCTGTCTCCAAACCGGTCTGACCGGTTCCAGAAACCGGTCTACCGCTTCTGCGGCGGACTGAACCAAACCGGTCTGACCGGTTGTGCTGCTGGTTGTACAACTGATTTAACTTGCCACGTCTTGGTTTGAGGAATCATAGGCCTGTATATGTTGAACTGTTCATCCCTCAGCTTCTCAGCCTCTTGTTCCCTTTTTTTCTTTGTTTCGCAAGCGCTGTAATTTTCTCTTCTGTGTATGATCGAGTTAAACCAGAAGGACACCACCTTGGTTGAAACATTTTCTTCATAGCCTTGCTACTGCTAGCTTCATGATCATTACCCATGACAGGTTTTTTAACAGCCGAATCTCCAATAACTATCGGCTTTTTGCTCAAATCTTCCATAGCTACTGGAACTTCACCAATTGTAACAAACCCATCACTTTTGGCTTGCTTTGAGTCCACTGTAAGCTTCACTTACTACTTATTTTCCTTGACACGATATTCTTGTTTAGGAGGAATAAATTGCTTCTGTCCAGACCGAAACCGGTCTGACCGGTTTGAAACCGGTCTAACCGCTTTACGAACTGGCGCCGGACCTGATTGGTGTGAGCCCAATCGGTCATGCACTGGAATTCTAGGACCATTGCCCATGTAATCCTGAGGTGGTTGTGGCATTGGAAAGCACTGCATCCACATTCCTTGTTCCCATGCTGAATAGGGAGAATTTGACGCCGGAGGTGCCCATGGCATAGTAGCATACATCTTTTGTGGCGGATAAACAGTAACAACATCATCACGGCGCCTATTGCTCTCTGAATAACCATCTTCGCGCATGGGTGATCTTGATCTCTTTTTTACCGACCGATTAACTTGAGCGGCCTTTGTGTACTTGTTCAGGAGCTGATTGAAAGTAGGTCCCTGCTTTAGAACTGTACCTTGCACTTTAGGTTCATTCACCTTCCAAGTACCCACTTCCGGACGCTTGGGCTTGACCGGTTTGAGAAACCGGTCTGACCGGTTTCGCCTGATCAGCGGACCGATTCTCTTCTGAGGAACTCTCTTGCCCCCCGGGCCTTGATGTGTTAATGGTAATCTTCAGAGACTCTTTTCCATCCAAAATCTTTTCAAGTATCACTTTTCTGACCGGAGATTGATTATTAACTTTTTCCGGCCTTGGATCTCCAATCACCACATTCTTACCCTTAGCTCCATCGGCTTGCTCTGGCCGAATCAGCACCTTGGTATTCAAATTCAGAGTATGAACAGGGAAAGGAGCATTATCAACTTGCATTTCAACTAGTACCAATCGACCTTCATTAATAGCCGATTGTACCTGTCGTCAAAAAGCATTGCAATCATTAGTAGCATGCGAAAAAGAATTATGCCACTTACAATATGCATGATTCTTCAATTGATCGGCTGGTGGGATTGAATGAGAAAGTTTAATGAAACCATTCTTAAGCAATTCATCAAAAACGCGATCACAGTTGGCAACATCAAAAGTAAATTTAATTTTTCTCGCCGATTTTTCTGAACCGGCTTTTTCGAAGGACAAGAACAATGCTTAGCTTTTGATGGCCAAACAAATTCAGCAGCATAAACTTCATTATCCTCATCATCCGAACTATCAGAATCATTATCAAGCATATGAACATTAGAACGATGAGGCTTAGCATTTTCTTTAACATGTTTTAGCTTTAATTCTATACTCATAACCTTCATTTGCAAGTGATTAATAGAGAGAAAATCAAAACCTTCTAATTTCTCTTTCAAATAAGATCGCAAGCCCGCAAAAGCTAAATTCGCTAAATCTTTTTCAGAAATCGATAAATTAAAACATCTATTTTTTACATCCTTGAATCTTCTAAAGTAATCCATGACCGATTCTTCTCGGCCTTGTCTAATAGATGTTAAATCAGTCAATTTAGTTTCATTTTCTCCGCTAAAGAAGTGATCATGAATTTACGCTCCAATTGGGTCCAAGTTTGAAAAGAATTAGGAGCAAGCGAAGAAAACCAGGAGAAAGCAGTTCCAGTCAAAGTTAATGAAAATAAACGAATGCGTAATGGTTCATAGAAACTTGCTTCTCCTAACTGCAAAATATATTGACTAACATGTTCCCAAGTAGTACGATTATCTTCACCATTAAATTTAACAAGCTCAGGAACACGTCAACCATTAGGATAAGAAACTAAATCAAATTCAGGAGGATATGGTTTTTGATATAAGCGTGAGCTACCCAAATCAATCCCAAGTTTAGTCTTAATTGTATTAGCCAGATCCTCTTTGAACTTAGAGAAATAAGCTTGATAGCTTGCACTAGTCATAAAACGAGATGTATTATGTGTTGCACCCTGAGAAGCATTTGGAATCGGCCTAGAAGAAGTGCCAGATCCAATGGGTGAGCTTCCCACAACAGTAGTAAGAGGAGGTGTAAAAACAGGACCAGAAGCAACTGTATTAGCTAAAACCATCACGTTTGTTGCACCAACACCCGTGGAACCGGTCTGACCAGCTGAACTGACCAAACTGGTCTGACCGGTTGTGAAAACCGGTCTGACCGATTCGTGGACCGAACCAGGATGAGGTGGCTGCCCTGGATAAGAATTCGCCGGCATACCCAAATTTGGATCTATAATGTTTTCTGGTATGCCTGACGTGTTAGGATTTGTTTCTACAACACCTTTACCTTTATCAAGATTACTAACCATACTAACAAGTAACTCACTAGTAGAGGCTTGTGCAGCATTTAATTTTTCATCCATCATACGAGTTACTTGTTGCATAAAATCAGAGGATGAGGATTCACCGATTACCTTAGGAAGTTCTTCAACCTTGTCGTTTGCTAACTTGAAAGCCGGCATGACGAACTCCTCAACCCTCTTGACAAAACCACCGCGATCCTTCTTGAAACCCTTCAAGAATTGTGTCTTGAAGTGCTCCTCAGCAATCAGGTACCGCTTCCGCTCCTCGTCCGTGAGCTCCTCCATCGTCGCGGTGATGATATTGTTCTTGTCAAGATCACTGATCGATCTCATCATCTTTGGAGTAGATTAGATCGGTTTTGCAACCAGATTAATCGTTCCCCAGCGGAGTCGCCAAAAAGTATGTTGACACAGAAGCGCGCCAACAAACTCGAGATCGCAGCACGGCCGTCACCACGGCCAACACCCGGCCTACCTCGGGAAACAGGTCGGACCGGTTTGTAGAACCGGTCTGACTGCTTTCTGACAGGAGGTCGTCAAGACCTAGAAACTCAAGCTCGGGAGGGACCCCGTCGGAGTGTCAGAGCTCGAGCAATCTAGGGTTACTCTAGGGTCGGCAGGCCACCTAGAACGCCTTTGTACGTCGCGGAGACGAGCAAAGAACAACAATTAGGGTTTGAAAAAGTGTAGGGTTTGAGAGACAAAAGTAAAGGACAAATATTGATTGATTCGATTGGAATACCTCAATTGGTCTTCTAGCCTTTATATTTACAGGCCGGGGAAATCTTACCCCTCATGAGTCGGTTACAATATGGGATCAAACTCGGAATCCTAAACCTACTCGAATTATAGACCCAAACCGGTCTGACCAGTTGGGCAAACCGGTCAGACCGGTTTGTCCCGGTGACTGTCAATTTTAGCTATCAACAGGAACCGATTTATAAATATTGATGGATCTTGTTTATTTGTTGCAGTGTTCTTTCTGGAAGTGGATAAATTAAATGAGTTGCCACGCATACCAAAAATTTCCAGCTGCAGTGTGTCTCCACACTGCACCCTGCTTCTCTACACAGAACTCCCAACCAACTGTTGCTACTACTACTACCGCGCTAATTGAGATGGGTAGAAAGGTTGAGCAAATTAGGATGATTGTTCTGATGCTGACCTTAGCCGTATATATGCTGCCTAGCTTGGAGGTTCTAGAGCTAGGCAATTGGAATAAGATATGTACGATTACTTCATTCGAAATAAAACTATCTTGTCTAATTTGAATTCGAAGCTAGCGAGCTTTTATGATTCCATGAAAGACAGAAGCACAGAGAATTTTTAGGTCTGGACGTGAGTCCATTGCTTCGTCAATTACTACAGTTCCGCTAATAATTAACTGACCATATAATATAGATAACTGAAAATGCAACATGCAGTCCATACTAGGGATACAGACATTCTAATAAGAGATGGGCGTAAGCTTAGTTGGTGCTGCCTGATGATGCTGTGTTGCATGCTCCTGCATCAGCTTCAGCTTCATTCCGTGCCCTCTTCCTGGATTGAGAGGTGCCTTCTTCATTCATGGATTCTGCAATCACATCGGTAGCCGCGATGTTGTCTTCCATTGCAAGTAGCTGGTAAACTAAATCCCTTCGGGACTGTGGGGCATCGCTCTGAAAACAAAAACAACGTACATATAATTGAACAACCAATCCAATAAATTCCCCGTGCTAAGATCCTTTGGTTCCCACAGATAATTATATGTAGATATATACTCACATCAAGAGGCGGGACGCAAACAGCATATCCATTGTACCATCGCATGCAGTTCAGAGCTTGTATCCCAGAGTTTTGGCTGCAGGACAGAAGATTTGTATTTTCAGCTTGAACCTGTAAATTTTCAGTTCGTGATATGGAGGTACGGGTGGTGATAATCACATACACAGATGTGCTTTTTCCGTGGGCCAGAAGCATGACCGGTGTCCAGCCACCACGACCTAGAGTTTTGTTGTCAGTAGCTTTACGCATGCAGTATAAGAGATGTGGTAGTATTTTCTTGCATGCATTCCAGTGCCTCAGAACCCTCTCTTCAGGTATTGGATGGCGAGCGTTTGGGTCCATGACAGAAACTGTGTTCCTTGCTATATCAAAAGCATAGCATGACCAGACATCTCCAAAGCAAACAAGTGTCAACACCTGATTTCGTTAACGTAGAACGTACGTGTAGTTATTACAGGGCTGCAGACACTATTCTAGCATTTGTATATGTAATGACTTGTGGGAAAACAAATAAAGGGCTTACGATAGTGCATCGCTCGATGTTGTATGGTGGAGTAGGGGACATGAACATTTCGTATGAGCTTTGCAAGCAAGAATTACCATTTGCCACATTTATCTACAAGAGAGGTTGTCAGATGAGGCAAGTAATGAGCGCATAGAAATTGGAAAGGTAATTACTGTGGGGTTGGTCTTACCCCCCACTGTGGAGATACATAGTGCCTCCCTGACAATTTTGTGCGCTTTGCCAAGGTCTCATTCTCAAGAGATCTTAGCATCCATGTAATTGCATCGGCCATTTTGATGGTAAGCATTGATGGGTACAGAAAACGCCTGATGTCCAGTCCAGTTAGGATTGTATCTGGCGGACCCTCAAGGTGTACCCATACACTGAAAAATAAACCGACTTTATTATTGAAGAATAAAACTATTGTTTGGAGTAACCATATCATTTGCGTGCGTGGAATTAAGTGCTAGGGAGACTTTCTGCATACATGTATGGTTCCCTCGTCTTTAAGATCTAGTTTATGTTAACTATCGATCTCAGATATAACTGTTTCTTGTACTATTTCATTTTTTTTTGGCACTGCATCCATTGTATAGTTTCTCAACACAGGTCCTACTACTCTCTAACTTGATTCAAAGATTATGGAATCATATGATAGGACTGCGTATGAGGGGCGAGTTCACATTGGACACTAAGCTAGCAATGACCTTCTCCTCCATTTCACCAGGGGTTAAATTTTGTACCAAGTACATGTCAAAGTGAGGTGCAATTCGACTACATTTAGGAAATAAAAAGGCAGTCTTAGCCTATTATTTGGAGTAACCATATCATAAAAAAAACGGCCAATGATCAAATGCACTTACGTGGAAAGTGGTGTGTCAGGTGCATTTTTTATCCACTGGCAGACACGCTTTGCATTGAGCTTGACTGGCGGGGAATGCCTTCTGGTTGCACACAATTTGTTGTTGCATACCTTCCGCTTGCCTGCTGACGGGAACTTAATCGACTGGTCGCCCGCCAATTCAGAAGCAGCCACGTATTTGTCGCAGATCAATCCGATGCTGTCTTTTGGGTGTGTCTCAAAAGGATGCAATTCAGTTGTCAGTGCCTGCTCTTTGCCATGCTCGCAACGTCCAAGTGCACAGTCGGCTGGAATGTTGTACACTAGTAAATTGGGCGCGCCCCGGCGCGCGAACATAGAATACATGATGATGGAGTTTCATAGCAATTAAGTTGAATATTAATAGAGATACATTACATATACACAAAAGGTTCCATACAGCTATTGTTCAAATAACAGAGGGTTCTGCACATATATAGTTTTCTTTATAAAGCAATAACATACATAATTAAACATTAAATTACAAACATAGTAGGGAAGCTGATAGCTTTTTACATAAGTACATACATATTCAGCTGCATAGCTAAAGTCATCTATAGCTGAAAAGCACATACGCTGCAGCACAGGTGTAGCAAAAGAGCTGGTAGTTATCTATATAACTAAGTAGGTAGTTATCTATATAACTAAGTAGGTAAGTATCTAAATATATCTGAAAGCCTTATCTGAAAGTTCATTATTAGTTGAGTGAAGTGTTAATCATCGTCTCGTTCAGCGGCCCTGTTCCAGTACTCCTTCATAGTTGAACGATCTCCATGCTTAATTTCATAGTCATGAAGTCTGATTATTTGGCCCATTTCAACAAAGGAGAGTGCCACCTTGTTGGCAGAATCTGTTGAAGAAGTATAGCCAGTAAAAGTGATCATGTCAATTTTCTGATCATGCTGTGGGTTTTTGTACTTTATGACTGACCGAGGTAGTATTGTAGAGGCTTCTTTGCAAACTATTTCTAGAATGACTTTGCTGCAATAGTTGAAGTGGTTGGGCTTAAGGCTCACGGAGCAAGTCAGACAGAGCCGATCAAGTTCTATGGTAATTTCTCATGCATTGCTCAAGAAGCAATTGACAGCGATTTAGTCTTCTGAAGGGAAGCATAGTTAAAGTCATCAATGACTATCAGCCCCTTCTTTAAAAGAAATTTTAGTGCTTCATTATGAGCGCTGTCAATTGCTTCTTGAGCAATGCATGAGAAATTACCATAGAACTTGATCGGCTCTGTCTGACTTGCTCCGTGAGCCTTAAGCCCAACCACTTCAACTATTGCAGCAAAATCATTCTCTCGAATCGGAAGAACTGCTTCTTCTTTGATGTACAGGCATAGCTGCTGGACAGCCATCTTGAATATCTCTTTTCTGCTGATGTGAATAGACAATGGTCTCTGTGTAATTTGGGTTGGGAAAGTGGGAGTTAGACAAATATGGTGATCATTAGAAACAAAAGTTTACAATAGCTGATTCAATGCATTTACTTTATCATATTAATTTTACAATAGCTAACAGTCTATTTTTATTCTAAATAAAGATGATGTATATAATTTGAGGTCAGGCATGTTAATTCTTTGTTCAATAGCTTTTTGGATAACTGGGTTAATTTTTTGTTCATTAAATCAGTGAGTTCAGTGTGATTATGTAAGCTCAAAATATAAGGAAATATGCATTGCCAAACAAAATTATTAGAGATTATTGTTTCTATCTTATATGCTATAATTTTGTTGTATCGTTCTCTCTGAAGTGCTAAGTGCTATCCATAGATTTCTCACATCTTCTACTTTATAACACGTTTTATCTTTACAGGCTGGTAGACAAAGAAAATTTCTATCCGAGAAACAAACCTATTTTCTAAATATAAGCTATACTGCATCATTTTTTCTGAAAGGACTACATTCCATGTTTGAAAAAGGTATCTCTCACTGATTTCATGATTGGGTAATCATTTGAAATATGTATTAAATTATCTTATCTTATAATTCCTAAGATGTGTAATATTATAATTTGTAAGCTGTAAAACTATCTTATAATTCCTAAGCATGTTATGATCATAGCATAAAATGGGTGGTGTATGACGCTTTCAATCCTAAATTGATGGTTATGCAACCAGCTGATGCCAAGAGCAATGATGTGTTCTCAAATATTTCTTTCTAAAATTCATACTTTTATTACAGTTGGTAATTATACTGTGTTTTACATAAGTGTCTGCATAGTCACTATTTTAGTTCAGCTATCTAAAATTTTTACAGATTAGCTGATTCATCTTGTAAAAGAAAGAGAGAACAAAATGTAGCAGTAGTCATGTAAGAAACGTTATGAAAGTAAACTTTATTAGTGTAGATGGACATAGGAGTGTGCCAGTCAACATACCTTCTCTATCCATTTGTGTGGCTCTGGTTCCATGACGTGTGAAAGTAGAGGAGTGAGCAGGTAGTATGGTTGGTAGTCGATGAATGGAAAGGAGTGAGGTTCTGAACTGAACACCTGTGTTTATAGAGGTTGTTTTGGATGTTGACTGAGACTTCCAGAAAAAAGAAGAAGAAGAAGAAGATAGAAATAGAGATCATAAGCAGAGTCTAAGAAGCGATGCAAATTCAGTAAAAGTAACCGAAGAAAGAAATCATGTAGATAAAAAGTGGATGTAAAAGGTAAGGAAAAAAAGCAAAACAAAAGGGAAAAGAAAACAGAGGATCAACCTGTCAGCATTCCTGAGTATAATTATAATAGTAATACTAATTACATTACATAAATGACTGTATAGGATACTGTAAGAAAATTTGACACGCATAATCTTTTGGGCGACTAATTACAATAGGCATTCAGATAAATAAAATAATAATAATCAGCTAAGCAAGATAAAAAGAACAAGAAGTACACATGCTGATAGTTTGCAATCAACTAAACTGACGCACAATCACAATCATAGCACAACGAAATTAGGATGTTGGCACTTTGCTTGCATCACACCACCGCAATCATGACACAACGCAATTAGGAAGTTGGCACATCGCTCGCATCACGTCAACAGCACACCTACTTTAGTGCATAAAAACTATGTAACAAGAAATTACCAATGCGATATTGAAGAAACACCCTTGTCAGCACAAACGCCCTCAGATTCTGAAGCCTGCAGCTCTGCTGTATAGGCAAACACAGAAACACCAAAAGAATGATTAATATCAGTTAGGTAATAGTATGAAGTAGTAGGATAAGCAGCGTATAAACATTATTTCAACCAGTTAAACATATAGCTCAAATCTACTAACTAACACAATATAGCATCTTACCCAAATTGCATCACCTGCCTCTGACTTCGTTGTGAAGATGGACCAAATAATTCAGAATATGCAAACGATGGTAAGTACAGTGGTTTTAAAAAACTAACAGAATTGTCATCTAACAAAAGAACAACAGCAGCTTACCTAGGAGGCGGGATCAGAAGGAGCACGAACGTATGAACCAATCCCTAAAAGGCGGGATCAGAAGGAGGCTGCAGGTCCTCAGGCACGGGGTGCTGCACCACCACATTATGCACCTGGAGCAATTCACAGTCAGATATTACATAAGATTCAGTCCATTCTTTAAATCTTAATTGATGAAAAAAATTATTCGCAACCAACAAACTTGACAAGAACAAGAAAGATTAATGAAACTGGCAGGAGGAAACCATAACAAGGAAACCATAACAAGCTAGCGGGTCCACTTATGCGCTGTCGGATGCCACGCCAGCTGGATTCATTTTCAAATGATTGTGCATTTTGGCAGTGTGTACGCAACCTAGAGTAGAACTATGGACAAAATTACAAAAAGGAATTGATGTTTCTTCCAATAACAGGTTTAGCAACCATTGGCGATGTAAAGAGAAAGATCATGCTGCTAACAATAATTCTAGAAACCTAGGGACCCATGGCAAAACTACATGTCTTTGGAATTACCATTCCGGTGTCACATTCATACAAACATACATAAAGAGTCTTTGCTATATTCTTCTGCACAATAAAATGAATTACTTTAATATTCTAAAAATCCATTGTAGTGAGACAAATGAAATTGGAAACATAGTACAAAAGAAGGAGAAATAACTTACCAAGGAGGTAACAGCATGCCCTAGGCAACACATTCGCAGTGATCAGCTAAAAACCTTCCAATTTTGAAGAGGTCACATGACAAACCATGAGCATAATTTCCCCCTAAACCTGGCAAAAAACACCTGCTATCACAACTGTGTATCAAGGAGAACAGAATTACATATGACACATACTTATCAAGTTTTTTTTCTTGTGGACCTACAATCCATCTGATTTCTGGAGCACGTCAACCACAAAACTCCAGACTAAGTGACATAGAATCAAGGATGAGCGCATTATATACATAGGTGTAATAGGTTCAAAAAGAAAAGTCTAGGAAGCACCAATCACATATGCACTAAATAATTTCTGCCATGGATCATGCCCCCAAAAATGACAAAAAAAGTGCAGCAGATGTAAGCACACCATGCCTTGAGAACAACAATTTCCTTAGTACGCTGTGTGATTCCTTTTTCTTTATTCTCTAGCAAGAAAGCCTAGCATCATAAATTCAGAATCATAAAGCAGGAAATTTGCAGCAGTCTTTTGTATTAAACTTATCAAATGTTTATAGAAAATGTGATGTGACCCAACTAATTTCCTAAAGAGACGTTCCTGTAAGCTGCAGAACTGTGAAAATCATGTAGTACCAATGATAAACAATTGTTTTTCCCCATTCATGCCTAGCCAGAATACCAATACACCAGAACTAAATTTAATGAAATAGGCAATAGCACCAGATAACAGTAAACAACCTTATCATCCGTCAATCTTTGGGGTGGAATCACTCTGGTTTCCATGGTACATACCTTGAGTTGGAGGACAACAACAAATGCAAGTTCAATTAGAGAGAAAATCAACAATATAGGAAATCTAAAAATAAAAATTGCACAAACGTTGAGACTACAGATTGGATGCCAATCGCACCTCCTTGCTCATACCCAACAGAGCGTCTGGAAATAGGCTAGGGTTTGACACCACATCCACCTCATACCTCCGTCGCCTCGTGCTTTTGCACCTCCTGCGTTGGTCCTCGAGACGCAGTTCGTGGAGCACGTCACCATCGCTGTGCCAGTGATGCTCCTGTTTTCCTCGGCCACCTTGCTCCAAGCTGCCCAGGAGGAAAAGGACTGAAGTAAGAAAAAAAAGAGAAAGATCAGGGAGGGGAGGAAGGAAGAAAAGGGAATGAATAGGGAGAGGAGGATGGAGCAGGAAGGAGGACTTGCCATGGCACAAGCAGATGCATCGGGAGGGAGGCAGAGGCAACAGCGTCGCTGGGATGGGAGAAGTGAAATGAGAGAGAGGACCAGAAAGAATTTTTACCACGGGAAGATGATGGATAAGACCAATCTAGTAACACACGTGTGGCTTTTGCTAGATGGCTGGAGAAGCGTCTAGAGATTTTACAGTGGGTGAAACAAGCACCGTAGAAAACAAATCAAACGGTACATATAATTTTTACTATCGTGGACTGCCTGCCCTGCCGCCGCAGACGCCGCGTTTTATATATAAAAATAATAATATATATATATATGCAAGCATTTGTAGGGCTTGGAGGTGTGCCGTTGCTCCCCTCAAGCCTAGAAATGGTGGGATTATGTGTTGTTAGCAGGCATGTGAGCAAAAAAATGACAGCTTAATTGCATTAGGGAGAGCAGAATACAAACCTTTTGGCGATGTTGTGGGTGTCCAGCAAATCAGAAGTTTGGCTGCCGGTTCCTGTCTCCAGGGACCTCCCAAATTCTGCATCAATTAAGACATCGATGTGAATGGTTACATAATAAGGAAAGTCCATGTGACCAACCATAAAAAGGGTATACAAGTTAACTACCATAGATTTGGAGACCAATGTTCTCTAATTTTGGACCAAGTGACAACGGACACTGTGATTGCTTAGGAAGAAGACTCCGAAGCCTTGCATAGGACGACTTGATGTGTTATACTCGTCGTCCATGCCACGGAATGGGTCATGTCGTGCAGACGCAGAAGGCGAACCCTGCTTGGAATTTAGGTGGTGTTGTGTTCAAATTGCAACTTTGTCACAGCAACCGATGATTGATGTAGAGACTGTTTTCAGGTACCTGATCGTTTGTAGTTCCCGTCCCAATGCTTAAGTTCGTATCGACGGCAGCAATGCCATCATATCCAGACAGATTGCCATCAATTACAGTTCCATGATCTTGTGCCTGGTGCTCAGATAAAAATATTTCAGGCAAATCAGCTACAGCTACTACGGAGTAGCTACTGAGGCGCTGGTATGCCGCCCAGGAAAATAGTGAGTTTCACTCACCAGATCGTCAGTGGTACCCGTGATGAGATTCAAGTTTGTGTTCACCGCAGCCATGCCCATAGTTCCAACGTTCTCAGCAAGCAGAGTGAAAGTGAAATCCTGTGTCCCCTGAGAAAAATTATTACAGAATTATGAGTGAACTTTTTTTTTAGAGAAACAGGAGGGTTACTATGAGGGTTCAATAGCGCTTACTCACTATGAGCTTTACAAAAAGAAGAATAATGGTGGCATTTGAAAAAGAATGGGTTGGCATATATAGAGTAGGTCCGTGTTCCTGGTGTTGAAGATGGTGCTGGATGTCCCGCAGGGTGCAATGGTTCCTTGACCTTCAGCCAAGGGATGGGCCGTCAAGTGTTTTCCCATCCAACAGACTGACGACGCGTCTGAAGAAAATTTTGGAGGGCTGGGCCACCGTGGTACCGTGGGGTAGTAATTTTTTTTTGACAGTGTCAGAGTGGGAAAAGAAGGGGCATGTACAGAATCAACCGGCCGGTCAACTGAAGAACAGTACCGGGCCAAATGCAAGCCATATCACGGTGTAAGATGCTGCGATAAAATGCAGATGCAACCGATATCATGGCGTGCCCTTACGGCGGGGACACTTCTTCGCCTCTTGCTCCTCCTGGTGCGAAGAGCGTTTGTGACTGTGTGCTCCGATTTGCTATTTGGTTGCTGTGCTACCGTACGTTCCTTGCTGGGGCTGCAAAATTTGCTCTGCTGGGGTTTCAGTACGAAGGGAGCGAGGCCTTGTTTAGATGTTGAAATTGGGTAGGTGGATTTGGGAGTACGATGCCACTTCGTAATCATTGCGTCATTGTAGCATTTCGTTTGTATTTGTGAAAAATTGTCCAAAAATTGATTAATTAGGCTCAAAATGTTCGTCTCGCACAACACAACAAAACTATGCAATTAGTTTTTTATTTTATCTACATTTAGTACTCCATGCATGTCATGACATTTTGATGTGATGGGGAATCTTCTTTTTGCATAGTAAATTTAGAAGTGAAATTTGGGATCTAAACAGGGCCTTAGTTCCAATTGTTGTGCTTCTGTACAGATAAAGTGCCTTGAAAATGAGAATGAGGTGCTGGAGAAGAACGAAAACAACTTGAAAGAAACCATGGAGGGGCTGCTACAATCAAGGGAGGCTTTCATAAAACACTATGAGGCAGGTATCCACCCTTACGTTTTTCTGCTTCATTTGGGATACCATTGCTGTTTAGTTGAATTCATTTGCTTGCTTTCTCTGGATGCTGAACTTGCTGTGTGTATCTAGGTATTCACACCAATAGAGCATTTGTGAAAAGCTCCTTTTAATTAATCCACTGAGTGTTTTTTTTACAATCATCATCCACATAGATAGCTTCTGATACTAAGATTATAATATGATAGATTTACTGCTCCCTTACGGGCATGTATCTATTGGTTAACAGCTTCAGCATCCGTTTTTTCTTTGTACATTTCCAAGTATCTGCAAGTGTTATAGAATCATTCATTGGTTAGAAAAATGGGACACTGTTTATAGAATCACGCAATTCACGGTATCTGATTTCTTTTTTATTTAGATATTTTAGCTTAGGCTCTGAATTATCCTATGTCTGGAAACAAACTGACATTTGGCTCATATACCATGCTCGTAGGCAGGACTCTACTTGTTCTATGCAATGGACCATCCAGATGAAGGATACAACAAAACTGTACAATTAGTTTTTGATTTCATCTACATTTAGTACTCCATACATGTTATGACATTTTGATGTGATGGAGAATCTTCTTTTTACATAGTAAATTTAGGAGTTGTTTTTTACATCTAAACAAGGCATTAGGGCGCATCGTGCAGTATGGTCTGCTGTAGTCAACAGGTGTGGTATGGTCTGGCACATCTGTAGGTCTGCATACACTGCTACGCCTACTCGGCGCTGGCGTGTGCGTGCGATCCGCCACTGGTGCACGTCGCTATCGATTGTTCCAAACAGCGGTATTGGACACTGTTTCCATTTATGGTTGAAAGCTTCATCTTTCCCCGACGTGCGGCCAGGGGTATAAATAGAACTGAAAAAAAAGAACATGTTTTGTTCCCGAAAAGAAGGTACTCCCTCCGTTCCAAAATATAAGTATTTCTCGATTTCTGTACATCACGTTTGATAGCTCGTCTTATTCAAAATATTTATAAAAATATAAAAAATATTATGATTTGCTTAAAATATATACAATGATAAAACATGTCATACAAAAAAATTAATATTTTTATAAATTTTTTGAATAAGATGAGCGGTCAAACGCGGACAGAAAAAGTCAACAAATACTTATATTTCGGGACATAGGGAGTAAAAAGAGAGGTGAAAAAGTCACATCAGGCACTGTAGCGTACTGTAGCACTTTTCGTTTGTTTGTGATAAACATTATCCTATCATGATCTAATTAGGCTCAAAAGATTCGTCTCGTCGTGTACATTAAAACCATATAACTTGTTTTTTTATTTAACCACGTTTAATACTCCATGCATGAGGAGAGAGATTTGATGTGATAGGTGAATAGTGAAGTTGAAGAGAGAATTTTTAAAAGTTTGGTGATGTGATGGGGAACTAAGCAGGGCCCATGTTTCCAGTGTTGTTGAGTCGCACTCGTCGTACAATATAAACATTTGAAGCATTCAAATATACTGTTAAAAGACCTTTATCTTCTTTATTTTACATTACTCATCAATTCTCCACTCACTCACCAATCTATTTAGTTTTGTCCTATCCTTTAGGATTGTTTACATTTTGATACAAAATTTGAATCCTAGAAATGCTTATAGATACAGTGGGACGGAGACATCGCTGAGGGTTGCATGCACGGATCCGAGACGTGCGCAGTAGTAAATTGGAAAAGGAGCACATGCGGTTGTACACTCGTGCTTGCCGAACAGGCCCGCAGGTGTAGCGCGTTTTGCGCTTGGTGAGGAAGAGCCTCTTCCTAGGCCTTCTCTGGAAGAGCGGTTGCTACCTTGTAGCTACAGTATTTTTGCTAGAGGGTTGTCTCTGGGAATTGAGGGGGCGTGGGATGGAGCGACTGCTTTCTCATTTTCGCACCGTTCATCAATTAAAAAATGTTGTGAGCTAGTTGTTGCACAGTACGTTGTTGGAGGAAGCCTTTTGTCGGTACGGCGAGAAGAGTGAGGTCTCATCGTCCACGATCTCTGGTAGGGTGAAGGAACAATTAGGGTCTGTTTCGAAAAGGTAAGGCCTTGTTTAGTTCACGGAAGGAAACGCTCGAATCCGGACTGGTGTAGCATTTTGTCCATATGTACGAAAAATTGTCCAAAAATTTATTAACGAGGCTTAAAATATTCGTCTCGCAGAGTACACTCCATACATATTATGACATTTTGATGTGATGAGAAATCTTCTTTTTGTATAGTAAATTTAGAAGTAACTTTTTATAACTAAACAAGGCCTAAACCTTTGTCAGAGAGGGAGCTGTATAGGGAGCTGGCCGGCAAAAGGAGCTCTTAATGTTGCTCTAAATGTAGCTCAAATGGTCAGAAATGAAATGACAACGTACAGTAAACAAATACTCCGTAGTCATTACTAACGATCTGGCCCGACTTGATAAATTATTGCTTGATTTAGGTGAATTACATACGGGTTCCGCACTAATCCGAAAGGAAAAAACAGCATGGCCCGTACATATGGCTCCAACAGCTTGTTTAGGTGCTGTTGTAGCCTTGTTTAGATGTTAGAACTGGGAGGGTGAATTTGAGAGTATGATGTCACTTCGTAATCATTGCACCACTGTAGCATTTCGTTTGTATTTGTGAAAAATTGTCTAAAAATTGATTAGTTAGGCTTAAAACGTTCGTCTCGCAGAGCACAACAAAACTGTGCAATTAGTTTTTGATTTCATCTACATTTAGTACGCCATGCATGTTATGACATTTTGATGTGATGGGGAATCTT
>OAMR01000024.1:1629888-1647210 GCA_900205405.1 Echinochloa crus-galli | reverse complement strand
GCATTTGAATTTTGGCAACAAAATGATACTTCTTGTGCCCTCGGGTCCTGCCAAATGCCATACCAGTAATTTTGAGTTGGGTACAATTGTCAACCTGTAATTTTGATCAATAACCTATTTAGGTTTCTAGCAAATCCTGTGTAATAACTTTACATGTGAAAAATGTAATTGTGCGTAATGATATCTGCACCTTAGTTTCATATATATGTTATATAAAGTACAACACATTGCTTCCAACGTAGAGCGAGAGAGAAAGAGATTTGATGTTGGATTCGTGCTTTAGTAAGAACAAATGCATTTTCAGCATCCATATGTTATATAAAGTGCAACTAGTGGGACATAAAAAGCTTGCGGGTGCTCTAGAAATGGCGGTGCGTGATTCACGAACAAATTACAGCGTGTGAAAAGGGGCACCGGCATTTGGAAATTCGGCAACAAAATGGTGCCTCTCTAGTGCCCTTCTTGCTAAATGCCAAGATAGCACTCTAGCAATTGCGCTTAAATAAATATTCTATATGCCATGGCACTGAGCTCTGTCCCCTTGTGGCCTTGTCAACCAGTAATCAGCACAAAAGTGGCCGACGGTGAGCACCCGGGATCGAATTTGCAAGATTCAAAACTGTGGGAATGACGGTGTAAAGCAGGGCATGGGCATTCCTTTGGAACCCCACGGAAACAAAAAGGCAAGGCATGCTTGTGCCTGCGCGCAAAAAGAAAACGTTGTGCATGCACAGGCCTCTTTTTTCTTGGCATGCACCGCCCACCTGCCTTTGCTTGGCTCGGCTCCAACACGTACGTACGCAACAGCAGAGTTTCTTGGAATGGCAAAAGGGGCGAGATATGCATCGAAAACACGGGATATGTCTGTCTATATCTTCGAGAGCGTGCATACTCCGTCACAAATTCGCCGTGTTCCTCGTGACAGAGCAGCCGATCGCCTCATCGTATCTGCCGGAACGGAATGCATCCACGGCCGGAGCGTGAAGCGTGCGCGCAATCGGCCTGAGGAAGAAATCGCCTTGAAGCCGTGGCGTGAACCATGACGCCAGCACGGTACGTACAGTACAGAGAGCGTCCCCTTTCGGAATTTTCGCGATCCAAGGGGGGTTACCAGCAAACATCACCCACCATTCCTTTCGGTTTTTTTTTTGACAACACATTCCTTTCGGTTAAAAAAATCTCTACGGCTTTGACCCGGCGCGGGGTGGGTCCCAGGATACGGCCGTTGCACGTGGCGCGCCCGCGGGGAGCGGGCAGGCCCGAGGCCCCACCCGGCAGTCGGCTTCTGCTTCTAGACGTTGTGACGAGCCAGCGGTGGCGGTTTGGCGTTTAGGCCCCCGGAATCCCGCGAAACCGCAGCGCAGGGTCCCCCGCGTGGCGCGCGCCATGCCATGATGGCGGCATCATGCGATGCGAGCGCGTCGGCGCCTGCGCATGTTAAGAATTGGGAGGGTAAATTTAGGAGTATGATGCCACTTCGTAATCATTGCGTCACTGTAGCATTTTGTTTGTATTTGTGAAAAATTGTCCAAAAATTGATTAATTAGGCTCAAAATGTTCGTCTCGCAGAGCACAACAAAACTGTGTAATTAGTTTTTGATTTCATCTACATTTAGTATTCCATACATGTTATAACATTTTGATGTGATGGAGAATCTTCTTTTTGCATAGTAAATTTGGAAGTGGAATTTGGGATCAATGTACACTAATGCCATAATGGTTTTGGTCCTTGTTGGGGGCACTCCTTTTGTAGCTAGCATGCTTTATGTAGCGCTTGAATTATTTTTTCCTCATTTTTGGCAGCCATGCCTGTACGGCATCATTTATTTAGGTTGCCTTGCAGTGGTCCCGGGGTGTAGACCTCGCCGTTGCTTGCCAAGGCCTTCAGCACTAATGGATAAAAAAAGTGAAAAGTGTCAGACTACAGATGTGTTTAGTTGTAAAAAGGATGGTTAAAATTTGGTTGAAAGTCAAATCAGACATTGTAACGTACTGTAGCATTTTTCATTTATTTATAGTAATCGTTGTCCTACCATGACCTAACTAGGCTCAAAAGATTCGTCTCGTCATGTACATCAAAACCATATACTTAGTTTTTTTATTTACCTATATCTAATGCTCTATGTATGAGGAGAGATTTGATGTGATAGTTGAATAGTGAAGTTTGAAGAGAAATTACCTGATAAGCTTGAAAGTACGGTCCACAGTTTCCCTTTCGAAACGCCTGTTTGAAAGAATTGACATGCGTGAAAAGGAAAAGGAGGATGGAGTACTAGTAAGTATACGGAAAAAAAATGATACGGGTGGTGGCAATTTTTGTGGTAAAATTATCCATTGGAACGCAAAGAAACGAGAACTGTTAGGTCAGTCTCAGTGGAAGATTTCACTACACGGTTATCTAGATCAGAAACTAGGTAAAATTTCATCACTATGACATTCCTCTCACATACTATAAAACTCTATCTTCTCTCTTATGCCACATCAGCATATTTAATACCATAAAACTCCCATGAAACTCCCACCGAGACTGTCTGTTACCAGTAGACGCAGATCACCCAGTGCCGTCTTCAATGTTCTCTAAATCTGATGTCCTCGGCACGAATCCCGGTGATACGGCCAACCATACTTATCTGCTTAATGGAGAGTGAAGTAAGTCGCAACGCAATTTTTTTATGATGGATGAAAAAGTTACCAAACATTGGTTGAGAGGATGTTTACTGTTGTTAATTATGTTCCATTCACGATCAGCCCAGCTTTTGGTTGTGCGTGCGTAGCTTCCAAGATCTGCTTGGCCGTCACCGGCATAATAGTGCGATTCTGTCCGATTAAAACATGTAATTGTCATTGAGTAACTATACGTGGATTAACAACAAGCAGTACCTAATACAAAAAATTAAAAGAGAGGTTCTCTCTTCAAATAAAAAGAAATTAAAAGAGTTCAAGTAGTAGTTGTACCTTGAACGGCGATTGGCTGTTGGTCGTGTGATGCAGTGGTCAAAGTTTCTGATGGTTCTGCTACCTGCTGCAGCAGTGCACAGTCACCTGCCGCACTTATGACGTCACGTCGTGGCAGCAGTGTTCAACAGGGTTGGAACATGCACCAGAACCCTGTACTGAGACATGGCCGATTCTAGGCGCATCCTGCGGCTCCATACTCTTCTCCCGAAAAAGATGTGGGTAGCTGGGCTTTACTGGTAGGGTGCGTGTAGCTCTATAGCTAGGGGTATGTTTAAATAGGGCGCGGTGGTTGCATCGTGGACTTAGCAGTTGTCTTGTTGCTGTTCGTGGTTTTGCTGGGAGAAAAATACTGCTGACTGTTGCTGATTTTGCTGAGAGAAAAACACTGCTGACTGGTGGCTGATAAGCCAAATGAACAGAGAAAAAGACGCATGCGGCGCTGCGGTATATACTTCGTGCATGCACCATAACGGTGATCTTTGCGGGTTCTAAGGAAACACTTGAGAGTGCCTCGATAATGTTGGTTACGTTAGGCTTTGGCGCCGGCTTTAATCGCATTATGATGCCTAATACAACTAACACGTGGCATACGGATGATATAATAAAATGGACAATTTACAATGTTTGAAGAGGTAACCACCAATGAATGAAAAAGACATGAAGTTCAAGGTCAAAAATAAAATTACATCAAAGTTTGTCGGTGGCTATGTTTTTGTTACATGGTACCGCTAAATACATACTATTTAGATATATCTGGATATTCCTACCTGATGGTTGTAGCGAGATGGTTGAGATGTAGAGCCATCTAGTCGGCCACGAGCGATAGAGGGTGAGGATGGAGATTGGTTCTAATGGGATCACTACTACGGAACCTATTATTTATGGTGTTACTAAAGTTTGATCAATTCGGGTTAGCGGCAAAGTGGACGTGAACTAATATTTGGTTTCAATGCCGATTTCAAGGATGCTTCCATATCAATTTAGTGCGTAGAAATTCAGTGAGAGCTTTGCTTGTTGGTTTAGTGTATCACATCTGACTATGTGTTATCGGCGGGGGCGAAACAATTGAGCATGCAACGTAGAGAAATGATGAGGCAATAGTTGCTTGAGCATATACGAATTTTGATTCGTGTATTTCATGCATTGTTATGGTAGCGAAAACATAACTTACACGTGTGACGTTTTATTTTTGTGATTAGGACATTTAGTTACAGTTGCTGGAGCCGTTCTCTAAAAGAATAGTTACTTGTACAGTGTTGTTTGATTATACCCGCTTACAAACACTAATATACTAGTAGCCACCTTCTAGTCCCACTTTCTCAAAACCACCGGGACTAAAAAGTGATACCTTTAGTTACGGTACGAACAACTGTGGCTAAAAAGGGTCACTAACGTATGAAACTCTTTAGTCTGAGTTGAAGCCATCAACCTGCCTATAAAGGGTGACTATTACTCACGAGTGGTGCTGCAGGCTGGAATTCCCGTGACGCAGCTGCGTCCTTAGCCAAAAATAAACAATGTCAACTCATAGAGTAGTGATTAGGCTTAAATTTTGCAAACTCATGTGTGCTACCGGATTAAGCCCTAGTCCTAGCGTGATTATGGCTTCGCTCTTAGTAGCCATGAGTAATGCTCATATTAGTCTCTGGTCTTTTAGAATCCGGGACAAGTGTCTTTAATTTTATATGGAAAGTCCATTTGAACTAGTGAAAACGTACTGCACTAGTCTGTACATATAGTGACGTGAAAATGCTTTTACAAAAACTAAATCCACATCAATTGACGGTGATTAGGGCCTGCAAACTCATCATCAGAACGCGCGCACGCGCATTATTGGCCGTGGTCTACATTGTTGACACATGAGAAGTCACAAGTAAAGGGAAGCCCGACGTGCTCATTACAGTACAGTAGGAGTGATAGTTTGACCAAACCAATCTAAACTTAGTTTATTCGACTTCCTCGAGAAATCGCTTCGGTATGATGCCCGATTGTTGTGTAGGTGCAGCAGGTCGTAAAGCAGCTCCTTCCTAGTGCTTGAGATGTACTGTTCATCAGCCGTGACCTCGTGGCATACACATTACACCATCATACGTCCGGCAGAATTGCATGGTTAAGATTCCTGAATCAGGCGTCCTGCATAGTGTTTATAGAGGAGAAAATATTCATCAGCTTGAGAGGCAGATAAAAAGAAATAAAAATTTGTGCTCGGTGTGCATGACGAAACCTTGCTGGCTTCAAGCAGTAAGTGAAGATGAACGTCCATCATAAGTGAAGATGAACGCGTCCAGTCCTGCCACCCTTGGTCCCATCCGGTGAAGAAAGCATCACAACACTTTTTAAGTCCCTAGTGCAGTCGTTGTGTGATTTTGTTGTGAAGACCCATGTGTCAGCGGTCAGCCTGCTTGGAAGGGGTGTGCGTCGGAGCAAAGGTAGTTAGCTGTTTCCTTGACAAAGTCCCATATACATGCAATCCAGCAACCGTCAGCCTGAGCAGCGCAAATAATCTGCGAGAAAAGGCCGTGTTTCTTTGAAGATAGAAAAAGTTTTCCAGTCCCTTTGATCAATAATTAAGGGTATTAAATAAAATCAGTTTACAAAACTACATTCACAATATTGGACTATTTCGCGAGACTATCTAATGAGGTCTTTGACCGCACGATTAGAGGATGGTTACTGTAGCAAATTATGGACTAATTAGGCTCATTAGATTCGTCGCGCAAAGTTGCACCCATCCCTAAAAACACAGTTTTTGAGCGGCACCCAGAGTAGCACACCGGCAACACCGACGTACACTTTACTCGCTGAACGAACAGGCCTAAAAACATGGCCGAATGCCATCACATCGCCGGAGAGCTGGATATCTGACGCCACAACAATAGACAGCTCCAGATCGCCGGACGACGAAACATCCCAGAGGGGAAGGAAACCACCAGAGGTGGGAGTTGAATACCAACCCGGTTCCTCAAGTTGGTAGAACATACCTCCCAATATTTTCGCTGGTAATCGGTGCTGACGTCGACGAAGACACAGGAGGGACACCAGACTCGCCAAGATCCAGAGCCTAAAGACCCCAGATCCGACAAGGATACCCTTTATTCTCCATGGATCGCCGCAGGAAGAAAAAGCTTCAGCCACGCCGGCTTCGTCGCTGGATCCGCCATCACCGCTCCTTCCGACGCCGATCCAGGTGAGCAAAAGAACCGGCGGCCATAGAACAAGCCTCACCGGTAACCCTAACCCTACTATATAGCTACTATATACAGGGAAGTCGATCCGCCGCCGATTCAACCAGGCATCCTCCTCCTCCGACGCCGACAGAGGCGAGGACGACGGCAAATCGTCGGAGGAAACACGAACTCGCTTCGGAGTCGCCGGTCTCTACTGTGGAGAAGGGAAAAGAAAGGTCAAGTGACACTGCGAGAAGGAGATAGTTAGGTTTAGGTTTGTTGTTCGTTGTTACCTTCACCCAACACGGGCTCGGTTCTTTACCATTCGGTTCATGGGCTTAACGATACATGGCCACTTCCGGCCCAGCTCGGCTTGCAGGCCGCTACTCCTATTACATGGCCTCCGGCCCATATTAGTAGTTGTGACACTCCGTAAGTAGCAACTCGTCCTCGAGTTGACACAAATTAAGTTCACTCACTTTTGTTGAATGCCGTGAACTGAGGAAAACTCACTTGTAACGCCTGGAGATTCTCCCAAGTAGCCCAATCTTGAGAAAGATTATGCCACTGCACCAATCCAAATGGAACAGAGTTGTTGCCCATTTTCTAAGGACGCTGCCGGAGCACCTGCATAGGAGTACCAGGTATATCTGACTGTATACAGAGAAGATGATCATCAGAGCTTACTGTAGTGTTAGGAGGTAGAGCTTTCTTCACCTGAGACACATGGATGACTGGGTGTATTAAGCTTGTTTCTGGAAGTTGCAACTTATATGTCACGGCACCGATCTTCTTTGTGACTAGGTAGGGGCCAAAGTACTTGTAACTGAGGTTCTGATTATGCCGTTGGGCCACTGATGTCTGAACATATGGCCGCAGTTTAACGTACACCCAATCACCCACTGCAAATTGGCATAATGGTAATCTCTATCGGGTTAGGTTTGGTTGTTGTCCTGTCCACCTTGGACCCTCCAATCCATGCGACCCAAGCGACCAGGGCCTCTCCCACAGTCGGGAACCACCGCAACGCCCGACATGTCTCTGATCCAAATATAGTGTTGGTTATGTTTGCCATTTTATTTACCTATGCCATCCAGGAAAATCCAGTAGCCTTTGCATGCCTATTTTTGTTTAGATGCTTGAAATTGGAAGGTCGGCCGGGTCTCTGTGCTCAAAATTTATTTGTTAGCGGCCTATCATCCGTGCAAATGGAGAGAAAAGGTACAAACGCAGTGACAGACGACATCGGTCTGTCTTGATCCATGCAAATAGATTCAAGAGTAAAATATATGAGCGGTTTCTAAACTTGTCTCACGGTATCATCTAGATCCCCGGACTCTCAAATATGCATATTTGAGTCCTTTAACTTGCTAAATTGTGTTATCTAGGTTCAAAGTTACAAAAATACCTCTATATGTGATGACATGGCTGCCGATTGAGCATGAAATTTTATACTTTTTATCTACCAAATCGGTTGTTTCCATCATAATAATTAGAGAAATTTATTTAATTGTACTATGGCGATAATTGTAGATCAAGAGATGGACAAACATCAGCAACGTACGGGTATCTTTAAAATTTTGGACCTAAAGACACACTTTAGCAAGTTTAGGGATGCTAATGTGCATTTTGAGAGTTTGGGGACCTAGATGACACCCCGAAACAAGTTTGAGGACCGTTGATGTATTTCACTCTAGATATTCTATGTATGTTATCCATCCTCATGTGTGGTTGACGGTGGCTGGTCCAAGGAAACCATTGAAGTTCGTATCATCAATATGTCATGTGTTATCCCATCAGGTCATTGATAACCAAATGGTGACATGTTTATCTTATTCGGGATACACATGATCACGGCTGTGATGCACCTGTGTCTTGTGCTGCTACGCCCGGCCTATCACCAAAAATAGACGGCCAGAGTGTTCCTCGAACTATTAAACTGAAGCAAGGCCACGTCCAACTTCAGCCAGGATTCCGAATTATTCCGAATTGCACAGGCGACCGAATTCCAAATTGCACAGGCGACCGAATTCCGAATTCCGAAACGGCGCGTACGTGCGCGTGGGAGTATAAAGCTAAACAACCCCCGTCGAGTCGTCACCTCCTGTGATCTCGCCTTCCACTTCCACCCGCCTCTCGTCTCTCTCTCTCTCTGGCCTCGATCAGAACCCAACCAGCCAACAGCATGCATGTCGACTAGGGCAGCCCAGATGCTGGGGCATCCGCCCGGCCTCAACTTCCACCCCGACGACGACGAGCTCGGCGCGTTCTTCCTCCTGCCGAGCGCCCGCGGCGAGCCGGCATGGTTCCCCGGCGTCGTCGTCATCGAGGACGACACCGCCGCCAACACGCTGCCCTGGAACCTCCTGAGGCGCCACGGCCTGGACGACGACGACGAGGCCTACTTCTTGGTGCACAGCAACGACGCCGCCACGGCCCGAAAGGATCGCAACTGCGAGGGCGGCGGGAGGTGGGTGTCGCAGCATCCCGTGCCCGGCGGCGCCTGCATCGGCGGCGAGGAGATCAAGTGGAGACGGATCAACCTCAACCTCCACATGGGCCGCGGCAAGCGCGGCGGCAGCACGGGGTGGGTGATGCACGAGTACACACCCTCACCGAGCCGGCGTGCCCGTTCGTCAAGATCTGCCACGTCGCCTTCTCCGGCCACGGCAAGGACCGCAAGCGCGTTCCGGACAACGACGCCGGCGAACCTGCATCATCTACTAAGCGAGCTCGCATCGATGACGCCGACAACTACTACAACGGCTACAACGACAACGTAGCGATGATGGATCAAGGCGGCTACGGTTTCGGAGAAGAAGGACTTCCCACTCAATTGGCCACAGACTTTTTCCGGCATCTGATCGAGGTCACCAACACCCAAGTTTGCCCGGCCGGTGAACCGACCATCAGACGACGATTTCTGATCAGGACCAACCCAGCATGGCGCATGCTTCTTCTTGTACGGGCCAGACAGAACAGTCGCCGCCTTTTCCGATCTACTACCAAGAAGGCATCTCACCACCGATGGTTCAACAACAACATCAGATGGTAATGATGCCCCTGCCGGACGACTCACAAGCTCAAGCTGGCGACCCCACTGCCAACTACGACAGCAGCTCAGCGATGACGTGTGCTTGTGGATCTATGATGACGACGGTGGCCGATCAAGAGATTCAAGACTCCGGCGCGGCGGTCCAACGCTGGAGTACTGATTTAGACTTTGCGCTACCGAATTGCTGGCCGAGCCAGCCGCAGCTGATGCTCCAGGAGGTCGCCGGCATGGAGGAGCAACAGTATGGACGAGGAGAACAGCAGGAGCAGCAGGAGTTCTGGGACTCCATAGGGGTTGATACTAGCGACAATTCCTTATTCGGAACAGTTTTGTTGGGTGATCTGATCAACGATGTACATGATCTGTAATCTATAAACTGTGTAATTCTTTAAGAAGTGCACCTTTGAATTGTAAAGTACTCCGTAATTCCGTATATACATACTTTCTTTGCATGCTGCAACGGTATAAAAGTACCTGCGTGTAGTGTGTAAACCAAGGTGCTATTCTTGTGTAATTATCAGTGAACTTTTTCTTGTTTTACTCTCCTACTTGTGAACAATGTGCTTGCTGAATCCATTTTTCCATTGATTATTTGTTTCGTGAAGAAATTTCATATGGGTTTTGGAGGCAATTCGTATCAAGCTCATATTTAACATTTTGTCCTTAAATAAAGATGATAAAAGAAGAATAGACTTAACCTTTGCTCGACTCCACTGTTAGATTTCTGTGTATCATTTTGATGGTTTCAAGAAAACTCAGTTTAATTTTAAAAATACAAACAGATGTAAAAAGATCATTTTATTACAGGCCAAACTTATCAGAGTCATCTGCATCGAGTAACAGCAAGCTTTTCAACAAGGGACCATGCATTAGTGGACTACTGTACAAGATAAATTTTGTGCGGTCAATTATAGTTTCAAATCCGCCTTACAGCAAATCATTATATAGCTGATACCAGTCGGTGCGGTAAACATTGAACATCAGCAAAACTTCACAGAGCACAATGCCAGTGTTGACTGAAAGAACATGTAGATGTTGAGCGCTGACCAATGCGCAGGCACACACTACCGGAAAATCCCTATTTGCCGTGTGCCTGGGGTTTGCCGTGTGCATTCCCTCGGGCACACGGCAAAGATAGAGTTTGCCGTGTGTTTCCTAAAAAACACACGGCGAAAAAAAACACACGGTAAATTTTTACTTTGCCGTGTGTTTTTTTTTGACACGCGGTAAATTCATACTTTGCCGTGTGCGGCACACGGCAAAGCCTTTGCCGTGTGTATTGTGGCCTTTGCAGTGTGCCTCCGGCACATGGCAACTATGCGGATTCCGGTAGTGACAGATTAAACAAACCATTTTCAATCGAGCCAGATAATAGCTACAATTCTTGTGCATATAACCTTTCCAGAACACTCATTTGAACACAACCGCAATATCATATAACCTGGAAATGGTAATCACGTCATATACATTAACAGCAGAATAACAAGCGCACTCTGAGAAGTGAATGCCCAAGTAATTTGTACAGAGCCACAAATCTTCACTTCCTGTCATCCTTTGCATATATTGAATCACCAGAAATTCTTTACTGTGATTTCCTGATTATCAGTTGACCATTTTTTAATGGAATTAGAGACCGAAATGGTGAAATACAATCAAGATTCAATTCAACGTATACACTTCAAAGGATGCATAGCCCTAATCGAACCTTTCGAGAAGCACCACATCTCCATATCAGCTGACAATCCTCGGCATCACCTCACATGAGCAAGAAAACTTAACCCACACTCAATGGTTTTCATGCTTTGTATTCAAACACGAGCATTTGCCGTTTTGACTTTACATTTCCTACCATTGGATACTTTGCAGGAAACACCTCAGCCTCATATAATGACCTCAAATCAAACTCACATGATATTGATAAAACGAAAAAGCACCCCACAATGCATTTTGTACAACAGAACTAGGAAAAGCTAATAAGCCATCAGAGTATAGAAATGAAGTTAATATGATTACTGTAGTGTAACTAGACATTCCGCGGTCAAGATTGCAGTCCGTATGTCTGAAATAATGTACCAAATAAATGGAAAGAACCACATGAATAAACTGAACGAATAGAAAACAATAGCTAAGTTTCTAAGATATCTTCCTTTCCAGCAGCGTATAATTATGAGTACCGATGTTTACTGCACTGCAAGTTCAGGTCCGGCTGCCACCACTGGCTGATGCCATGAGCGTATTTGAAATCAGGTGAAGGGCTCACGTTGACGATTAAGTCAGCAGATGGGAGAAGGTGCAGTGGTTCTGATTCCCACCCTAATGCCTTGAACAACAAATCTCCAATGGAATTCTGGGTCGCAAGCTTCTCGATAAATCCAGCACCGAGATCCTCCATGTTCTTCCGGTGCTGGAAGTACCCGATGTACTCTGAACAGATGTGGTCTCCTGGATTTATGAATAGATATGGCGTCCATGATGACAAAATGCTGAAAGATTCTTCAGCAACAGATCTCTGACTGTTCCCCTCGGTTTTAGTTTTCATTGCAATTGTTAATCCAGCAGTAATCACACTTCTTGCGATGCGGAAACCGTGCTTTACCCTTTCATTACTGATCCTTTCAATTGGAGCAGCGACAAAGGGTGGATTGAAGAGAAAGCTTTCCAAAAGCACACCGTTCTTAACCATGTTTCTTCCAGTAAGGATAGCCATACCTGCACCCAGCGAGTGCCCTGCTAGCCAAATTATGGATCCAGGGAAAACCGAGGCAACATTTTGAACAGCTTGCATTGCAATGGTAAATCTTGAGGTCCTATGGAGGCCATTTTGAACAAGGTGGAGGTCAAGGGAAAGATCCCTAGAGATGGTGTCCTTTTCTGTTATGGTGCCTCTGAAAGCAATGACAAATCTTGGAGCATTCACAGCAGAAGCTTCTTCGCTTGAAGGAGGACTGAATTCAAATATTGCACCAAATAAGGACATATCAACATCATCAATGAGCTTGCGAATCAGCTCAAAATGGAAGAATTCCCACCAAGGAGGTGCTAAGGCTTCAACAGATTGACGATTTAGTTGCCGGTCTCTCTCCAACACATATACAGCTTGAACTAAGCTTGCAGCCACAGATCTCCGATTATGCTCGCAGTTCCTTTTGACATTTGATAATGACAGAAAGTTATTTCCCCAGGTCAATACATAGTGAAAACTGTACTAGCAATAGAATCACATGCTTGCACCTATACCAACAATCAAATCAAGCAAACTTCTGGCAATGAAGGATTTAGCAGATAGTGATAGAGTTCAAATTGAGAGTGCAGAAATATTGCCAAGCACAGCCCGTGAGATGTACTTGTTAGAATTATATTCCTGGACAGAGTCCTAGTGTAGTAGGACAGGCCGGCGGCCTGGCTTGTGCCACGGCCTGTTAGCCTTCCTAGTCCCTCACGTACAGGGCCTGATCAGCAATCTCAACCACCCTGATTATGGAAACAAACTCAGGGAGGGAGATGCCGATCAGGCCCTGTACGTGAGGGACTAGGACGGCTAACAAGCCGGCACAAGCCAGGCCGCCAGCCTGTCCTACTACACTAGGACTCTGTCCAGGAATATAATTCTAACAGTACTAGAACCTTTGCACTTTGTAAAAATAGCACTAAGGTCTTCCAAATATATTGGTTCCTAGTATATTTCAATTGATGCAATGTGCCTGAAAAAGAGAACAAGATGAAAACTGCCAAATGCCATATAAGGTAGCATCGATTTTATGTTGCTTGAGTGCCCTGGTCGCTAGTAGGTCTGCTGTCTAAACAGCATTTGATCTGATCTTAGGGTCAAATTTCTCTTTAAAACAGGCACAAATGTAACCTAGAACGCTGTGGGTGTGGGGTGTGTTGTATGGCTATTTTGGCCTTTTTCCTGTCTTAATGCAACATATTCGAGAAAAAAACGATTTTTTTGTTGATAAGACAACTATTAAAGCTTGGTCGCTAAGGAATTTAGAAGTATTTCTATTCAGTGTTTTATCTTATACAGTACAAATGCAAATATAACGATGCATTCACATTGCTTCTTCTCTCTAGATAAACCATTTCTGTTATACAAAAACTTCTAATACTATTTCCTTATATAGAAATGATTTTTTTTTTTCTTGGAAGGAGTCTATACAAATGATGTTACTTAAAGTCATATTAAATTAAACAAAACATTAAAACATTAGCTCCAAAGGGATGTGTATTGAAGACGATAATGACTTGTTAATATATAAATATCGAAAGAGATGCAACTCAATCCATAACGGTCACACTATGGAGAATAGCTAGAGGATCCTGTGGTTAACCAAGCACATAGATTGAGCAAAAGAAGAGATGCAACTCAATTCATAAGGGTCACACTACGGAGAGTAGCTAGGGGATCCTGTGGTTAACCAAACACATAGATTGAGCAAAAGGTGAAACACAATAAGCTACATTGACAAATTATTGCCTCTGCCCTTATAAATATGGTGTGCTCTATAGTCCATCAATTTTGCAGTATAAGTTGCAGTAAGTATTAATTACTTTCATGTACTGAGCTAACCAGAAGAACCTAATCTTTTTTACCTAATTCTTTTTTCCACTACGGGCGAACCCGAATTTCATTACTCAAGAGCAACGAAATTACAATTTCTAGTCTTATAGTATTTGGTCAACCTAATTCTGGATGCTGCTAAAGTACGAACTGTGTAATTTTCTTAATATGAGGCTGATTTTGCTTCTTCATACTAAAAAAAAAACTAGTTTTTATACCAGCATGAGAAACATCAATGATGATCAGGACTGAGCTTGGACAGGAAAGGACAATCCAGGGGCAATGCATGCTACTGACACCAGTCAGTAATTGCTAATGGTGATTCTTTTTTTCAACCAAGGGAACACCCCAGTGCCACCATTTAATAAAAGGATACACAAACATTTTTTTGTCTGAAATATTATGAGTTCATCCTTAAAATTGTAAGTAGCAATGCACAGGTCTAAATGTAGTGATTGAAACACATATGGATAAAAATAAACATGCCAATGCATCTTGCAGGGTTGCAGAATCAAAAAGGGAAGTGATGTGAAAACGAAATAAAGACAAACAGTTCGAACTCCATTAAAACTGAAACTTGGTTAGATAACTGATACATTAGAAACAAACACTAAGATCATCTCACATATCCTTATTGCCAATGGTGAATGTTTGTGGTACAGGTAAAAAACAAGTGATTCATTAGATACAGTAGACAATGAGAGGTTTAGTGTGCCTTAAACCACCTACAGTTACGCTCATAATGGGAGCAAGGTAGAGTAGGTGGGAACGGTTAGCAAGAGTGAAGAGTCATAATTATTTTTCAGGTCCGACATGACAGTGGCCAATAAGGCAGACAGTGGGTGTAGCACCTACATGACAGTGATGCCAGGCCATGAACTAATTGGTGACCTGGTGGCAAATGCAATCCCAAGCCGGCAAGCCCCATGTTGCAAGAATGAAGATTCATGCCTGGTATACAAAATTAACAGCACGACTATTTCTTCTAGTGCTTTCCTTTCTTCATCAGTCTTGAGTCTTGACTATATGTGTGGTTCATTAGAATGACTTAACTCCCTAATTTCCAGAAGGACTAGATTGAAATGAAACTAAAATTAACAGAAGAGAACTGGAGTGAAGAATGCTTGGATGCTTAGCGCGATGCGAGAACTCTTTTTCATTTAAATGTAGCATTTTCTGTAAATCTAACCCTTTGATGAAACATTCTGCGAAATGTCATGTAAAAACGTTGAATTATGATAGGAGCTATTAACCACGTACCAATCAACAGATTTCAGATATGTTGGCCCTGAGATGCCAAACACATCTCTTTCCACAGCCATCGCACTAAAAAAAATCTGCTCTTTAGTTGGACAGCGGTGCCACTGGAGAATTCCAAAAACATAACCCTGGAACAGGTAGGGGACAAATCAGCATAAAAATATGATACTCATGGCAATAAAAGATAGGAACGGGACTGGAAAAATAAACAAAGGTCAACTTAAGTCACTGTCTACTACTTATTACATTAGCTAAGCAGAAAGGTGAAACAACCGAATGCAAATGTCAATGTCAAATGACAGCAATGGTATGCTCAGGAGAAGTGGTATCCCAGCGTTTCATTGCCATCCAATCGGGTAAAAGAACAATCTACGAAAGGGAAAAAAGATTAGAAAATACAATCATCTGAAGTGAAAGACGACGATTCATTCGCAGGGTGCGGAGGAGGGTTCAAATTCGGGGAAATAAACCGTTGAAACTAGTCAATTACCAACCCCACCACGCTTGCAGAGACACAAATCCGCCAGAAACCAAACGTACAGGAGCAATCCCCATCCCGAAAGGAATGATCTGGATTCGATGGCTCACAGGGAAAGAAACAAGAAGTCTGCGGCGAAATGAACAGCCCGTGCAAGCAAAGCTAGGACAGCCTTACCGTGAGGCGAAGGAACCGAACCGACTCCGCGCCAATCCCCGCTGGGGAGAAGAGATGAGGGCACCCGCCGGCGGGACGCCGACGCGGGAAGGAATGAAGCGAGGGGCGGCTGCGTCGGGAGCTGGCAGGGATGGCTGGATCTGAGGGGGGCGCGCGCACGCCGCACAAGTCTGGGGAAATGGAGCGACGGCGACGCCGCACAGGTCGGTCGAGTCGAGTCGGTGGTGGTTGGAGGACTTGACGGGGTAAATGCAGCGACGGTTACCTATCCGCCGCCGACTACCGGCCCATGGGCCATGGCGGCACGTTCAACTGCCACTGGCATTCTCAAAAAAAAAACAGCCACTCAAGGGGTTTCTCAAAAAACAAAACAAAATCTCCTCAAAAAAAAACAAAACAAAAAAAAACAACTGCCACTCAAGGACTACAGGCAACGTGAAGCATCCATTCCTCAGATGAACGGGTGAGATGAAGTGCTACAGTTGATCCATGGGCGACGCGGACCCTCGCTGGTTGCCGACCCCGACCGTCAAACTCACGCACATTAGCCTTTCTAATTATTTTATTCTTTTTGCCATAAAAAATATTTATTTATTATGTATTTTTTGACCCTTCGGTCTTTGTTCTGTATAAACTTTTCTATGCAGAGTAACTTTATTTTCAAACATTCCACACAACTTTTACATAAAATCTACTCTTCAGAGTTTTAGGTTTTCCCCAAATATATAAAATAAAATAGACTGCAAAAGCCCTTTTATTCGCCCTGTTCGTTTGGCTGGTGGCTGGCGCTGGTTTTTGGGCGCTGATTTTTGCTGAGAGAAAAACACTGCTGGCTGGTTGTGGCTGGCGCTGGTTTTCGCTGAGAAAAAAATACTGTTGGCTCGCTGGAAACAATCCAAACGAACAGGGCGAATGGAGATGGGGAAATCTTTGAAAAAATGGTTATATTTTTTTGAAAAAACTTTCAACACCCAAAATATTTACAAATGCAATTTAAAAGATGATCATAATACATCAAAGATTTAGTAAGCGACTAAAAGATAACTAATCAAAGATCTGGTAAGCGATTAAGAGTATCTCCTACGTAGTCATTAAGTGCACACATGGATTTATTTATTTTTGATGAAGTTTTATGTCAAACCTAACATGTACTCTGTTAGATATCGTTGAGTTGTTAAAAAAATCTCAAATAACTTTGGTACCGGAGACTAAAGTGTGCATATCACTTTTTTTTCTTGCGAAGAGATAGCATAGATTATTAACGACTTATATATAGCCAAATATAATCGAAATAAGATTTTTTTTTCAAATCGCTGAACTGCATTTATACCCAATATAAAAACATATTAACACAGTTCGTTAATTAGTTACAGCTCTACCTATCTCCTCTCCCCCAGGATGATACTCCTCTTCGAGGGCAGCTTGTGTCTCAGCGATTCGCGATACCGACCCCTTCGTTTCCTTAGGGCGTAGACCCATGTCGTACGAAAAATGACTAGTCTCACGTACTCTAATGCCATACTGACCACCAATAGATACACCTAAAAGTCAGTGGTGGTATTTTATTCTCTTGGGCCTTGTTTAGATGCAAAATTGGAAGGGTGAATTTAGGAGGTAGATGTCACTTCGTAATCATTACGTCACTGTAGCATTTTCGTTTGTATGT
>OAMR01000024.1:1616781-1627437 GCA_900205405.1 Echinochloa crus-galli | reverse complement strand
CAGATGAACGGGTGAGATGAAGTGCTACAGTTGATCCATGGGCGACGCGGACCCTCGCTGGTTGCCGACCCCGACCGTCAAACTCACGCACATTAGCCTTTCTAATTATTTTATTCTTTTTGCCATAAAAAATATTTATTTATTATGTATTTTTTGACCCTTCGGTCTTTGTTCTGTATAAACTTTTCTATGCAGAGTAACTTTATTTTCAAACATTCCACACAACTTTTACATAAAATCTACTCTTCAGAGTTTTAGGTTTTCCCCAAATATATAAAATAAAATAGACTGCAAAAGCCCTTTTATTCGCCCTGTTCGTTTGGCTGGTGGCTGGCGCTGGTTTTTGGGCGCTGATTTTTGCTGAGAGAAAAACACTGCTGGCTGGTTGGTGGCTGGCGCTGGTTTTCGCTGAGAAAAAAATACTGTTGGCTCGCTGGAAACAATCCAAACGAACAGGGCGAATGGAGATGGGGAAATCTTTGAAAAAATGGTTATATTTTTTTGAAAAAACTTTCAACACCCAAAATATTTACAAATGCAATTTAAAAGATGATCATAATACATCAAAGATTTAGTAAGCGACTAAAAGATAACTAATCAAAGATCTGGTAAGCGATTAAGAGTATCTCCTACGTAGTCATTAAGTGCACACATGGATTTATTTATTTTTGATGAAGTTTTATGTCAAACCTAACATGTACTCTGTTAGATATCGTTGAGTTGTTAAAAAAATCTCAAATAACTTTGGTACCGGAGACTAAAGTGTGCATATCACTTTTTTTTCTTGCGAAGAGATAGCATAGATTATTAACGACTTATATATAGCCAAATATAATCGAAATAAGATTTTTTTTTCAAATCGCTGAACTGCATTTATACCCAATATAAAAACATATTAACACAGTTCGTTAATTAGTTACAGCTCTACCTATCTCCTCTCCCCCAGGATGATACTCCTCTTCGAGGGCAGCTTGTGTCTCAGCGATTCGCGATACCGACCCCTTCGTTTCCTTAGGGCGTAGACCCATGTCGTACGAAAAATGACTAGTCTCACGTACTCTAATGCCATACTGACCACCAATAGATACACCTAAAAGTCAGTGGTGGTATTTTATTCTCTTGGGCCTTGTTTAGATGCAAAATTGGAAGGGTGAATTTAGGAGGTAGATGTCACTTCGTAATCATTACGTCACTGTAGCATTTTCGTTTGTATGTGTGAAAAATTATCCAAAATTTAATTAATTAGGCTCAAAATGTTCATCTCGTAGAGTAGAACAAAACTGTGCAATTAGTTTTTGATTTTATCTATATTTAATACTCCATGCATGTTATGACATTTTGATGTTATGGAAAATTTTCTTTTTGCATAGTGAATTTGAGAGTTGCTTTTTGGAACTTTTGGAAACCAAACAAGGTTCATGTCGGGCATGTTTGGATTCTGGTCACAATGCATCACACGGAGCATACGGCACGCCATACTCGATGGAGTGTCTGCTTGGTTGATTCTCCTGTCACAACAAACTAGACAACCATAATTGCTTTTCAGTTAGCTTTCTTGTCGCATGTTAGGCGTCCAATTTATACGCTACAGATCCGCGACCGCCATAAGCTTTGGCGTGGCATTTAATGGCCAACAACTAAACATCCCCGTTATGTTTGACAGTCCATTTTAAGCCTAACACGAATAGTCATATGCTACAATGTGCATCGTCCTTCTGTGCCAGAAGTTCTCCCAGCCAATGGCCTAGAAAACTTCTGTGAACTCTTCATCCATACCCGTGTCTCTGAGCAAGTCCTGCTCAAAAACACGGGTGTGCTCGAACTCATTCAGCCGAAACTCGTTGAAGGTGTTCTGCTCCCGCTCTACCCTGAGGTTGATGTCGTTAATGCTCAGGAGCTGCCTGACCGGGGGCGTGGCATGGCCCCATTCCGAGCCGGCTGCTTCATACTCGTTCGTGTCCATCCGGCTCGAGCCTCGGGACGGAGCTGGGAAACTCTCAGCATCGTTCGTGTGGCGGCTAAGCCGAGTGGAACGATGGAGTGCAGCGATGAACTTTGACATGATTCCTGCAAAAGATTAATGCAACAACAACTACCCGAAGGACTGAATATATATGGTTAGCACAAGAAAAAAAAGTCAGTTGTTCGAGATAGTTAGTCGTTCTTGCGGGGATGAAAACCACCACAACGGTTAGTCGTTCATGTGGGTGTCGGAGACCACCACAAAATCGTCCAACAAAATTCAGCACAAAGATCACACAAGGCAAATATTTTTGGGATTTTTCTAGAGATGCAAGTGAACCAAAATTTGAGCTAGAACTTTGGGAAGAACTTGAGCACAAGCTAGATCAAGAAATGAGAGAGAGAGCTTCTGGTGAATTTTCAGTGCTCAAGTGTGTGTGTGTGTGTGTGTGAGAAGCTCACAAGCATGCCCAGCATTTATATGCAGGGGGGGCAGCAGGGCCAGTTCGGCTGAACCAGGCCTGGGTGCCTGAGTGCCCCATGTGCTGCACCCACCTCTTGCCTCCCACCAGCACAAAGTTTTGCCATAGGTCCAACACTAGGCCATGGGGTTTTTGGTGGATTTTGGTAGGTGAGATGGAAAATTGACATGACCAAAGTTGGTTTTAGTGGACTCACCCCCATGCTGCCATGTTTTGTGATAATTGGTCAGTATGCGGCCATTTTAGTGGGGTAGACATGTTTGATGCTGGTTGGTGGTGATGGTAAATAAATAGAGATGTTCTAGAAGGGATGAAAATGATAAAAATTACCAATTACATCCACCCTAGGTAAAATTTTAGCATGAGACCATTTATTTAAACCAAGCTTGCAAAATTTTCTACTTTCTCTCAAATTATTTACTCAAGTGGTCCATTTTATTTGGAAGGGAAACATGTAAATGCAATGAAGGAAATAAAAATTGGAAAGGAAATATGGGATACATACCGGTTTTCCTCGCGGCGAGAGCTCAGCTTTTAAGTCCGCGAGCGGGACTTCTCCTGTCTTCAGGTGCTTTTGTCATCGTCCGGTTCCATTTGAGCTGCTCACCACCGAGTATTTCCAGTTCTCCATTGATGAGAGCTTTAAGGAAACACTCGACGCTCCTCTGCTCCGGTGTGAGTGGCTCTGCCTCCTTCTCTCCCCGAGGTTGAAACTTGAAGTATGTCAACCTTCCGTCGATACGGAAAGAGATTTCTCTCGCATCCATATCGATCCTAGCCCGGGTGGTGTTCAAGAACGGTCGGCCCAACACAATGGGAAACGAGTGCTCGTTCCCTGTGTCGAGGACAACGAAGTCCACAAGGACATAACGTCCCCAGATCCGGACCGGTACGTTCTCTATCACCCCCTCGGGGTGGCGGATGGTTGAGTCTGCAAGCTGTACCTGGGCAGTTGTAGGTGACAAAGTAGGGTAGCGTAATTTCTTAAATAATACCTTAGACATGATGTTGACACTGGCCCCCAGAACATAGAGTGCATCATCGATGCGACGATTCCAAATCGTGCACTGAATGATGGGTACTCCGGGATCCTCCTTCCTTTCCGGAGAGGTCTTGATGATTGCCCTTTTTGCAGCTCTCGGCAGGTAAGTCCATCTTGGCGTCAGTACTTGGATGCGCGCGACCTTCCCTGCATGGTTAGTGCGGAATACACTACGAGACATCTTACCATGCCTGGTAGTGATAGAATTCACTGTCTCGATGGAAGGTTCGGGTTGCCCCAGAATCTTCCCCGATTCAGTGACAGGAACCGCAACAGCTAACTGAGCGACTTGAGTTTCTATTATTTTGTTGAAGCTCAGTTGATTTTTCATAGCAGAAGAGAATGATTCCATCCTAGAGTATATGCTTTCCAGAGTTTTATCATTAGCAGCGAGCTTTTTATTAATGTTTTCAGTTATTTTCATCTGGCCAAACACAAGATCTCTAAGAGACGGATGATTATTGAAATTGCTGGAATTGTAATTGTTACCTTGTTGAGGCCTCTCGAAAGGGAGGTTTGGGCGCGAATTCCAGCCTTGATTGCCGTAGTTGTCCGGTCGGTACCCATTGTTGTTGGAGTTGTTGACATAGTGGGCATCTTCTCGCGTTTCGGGGCAGTCGTTCCCCGAATGGCTGGTGTTGCCACAGACTTCGCAGGTCATGCGAGCGCCCATGGCTTGCACCGTTTCTTGAGCATGGGCCTCCAGTTTCTTCATCAGGAGGTCCATCTTGGCAGCGAGCATGTCCAGAGCTTCAACTTGGTGAACTCCTCGGGTCTTCGATTGAGTCCGGTCATCGGACCAGCCTTGGTTCTCGACCATCTTCTCTATGAGGGCCTTCGCACGACTCTTCTCAAGAGAGAAGAGCGAGCCTCCAGCAGCAGCATCCTGGTACTCACGGGCAGAGCTTCTCAGCCCGTGATAAAAGGTTTGAATTATGAACCAACTCTGCATACCATGGTGAGAGCCTGCACCATGTTGATGAAGGTTGGCTTCAGCTCGAAGTTACCATCTCCGACTGGCGGAGCTGGTCTGACACGTACATTCTCGCTCGATGGAGCGGCGAACTCATGGATCGTCTTGGCTGCCATCCTCGATGTAGCGTGGTCAATGACGGGAAGGACTGGGTTCGTCGGAAGGAGTTGCTTCTGAGAAGGTACAACACGGGGTCGCACTTTCCTCACAAGTGACTCCGGATTTTCTTGGAAGTTTGACGGTAGTTGGAAACCAGTCATGCACTGCTCTGTTGCACAAAGACCAACGAACAGAGCAAGGATAAACCCGCTTGAGTAGCGGTACTCAACTAAGAAGCTCAAGATAAAAGTTCAAAGGTAATGTAGCCAAATGCTTCCCCGGTAACGGCGCCAGAAATGCTTGTTGGCACTTCTTATGATCCAATATCAGAATTGAGAATCCTGGTACTGGGGTAAGGAGTGTTTCAGTGGTTTTCCTTATGGCTTAGTAAAATATGTGAATATTCTGCAAGCGCACAGAATCACCACTGTAGCACTTCACCTGGGAGTATCCCGAGCTATCGTAATTTATATTTTCGTAGGGAAGCTTTGGCAAGAATACTAGTGAACAGATATTCGAGACTATCAGAGAAGGATACACGACTAGACAAGACAGGGGATAACGGTATCGGATAGGAATGGATATACCGGACACACAGCTCAAGGGAGGCTCAGGTACGGGAGAGAAGAGATAGATAGCTGGGAGGACAACGAGAAGAGATAGAGGACTCCTAGATACTTTATCTACCTATGCCACTCTGGCTTAGAGATATAACGGCTACAGAGCCTGCACTAGGAGATCTGGGTTAACTCTATTGTCTTAGCGTCGGGACAATGGAACCTATGACACGAAGAAAGGGATGAGAAGGGGTGCCACCAACTCCACACTGGGGAATCCTACAGACTGGAACTAACGTGATGGGCTACGAAGACCGAAAGGGCTGTCACCACCTGCCGGCTACCACCTCCGTTGCGACGGGAATACTCTAAGGCTACTGGCTAGGCTAGGAACCACTCCTACACTAGTCAATAACTACTTACTCCGCTAGCAAGAGCAAGCAACCTTGTCAATACTCTTGGTGAAAATTCACCTCAAGTATCGAGCAAGATCGAAGAACCAGCTAAGACAAAGACTTAAACGAGTCTACAAGTACTAGAACTATAACTGACTATAGTCTAAACAAGATATATATGCAACTAGAATAAAGTAGAAGCAAGATATAAACGACAAAGGCAAGAAGATAAAGATAACTATATTGATAACTCGAGTCTTGCAAAAGGAAAAGTAAAAGATACAAGAGCTTATACCAGAGCTTCTGAAGACGACTCCGGAACCTCCGAGACAAGCTCGACTCGACTCTAACTCCCAACTAAACTATCCTAACTCTAGTAGAAATAAGTGGAAATGGAGCTCCTTGGCTTGGTGTGTGTTTACAAGGTGAGTACACTGACCTATTTATAGTTGGCAATGACGGTTGGGGGTGGAGTAACCGCCAAGGGAAGGCTGATGGCGGTTGCGGCTGATTCGGCCGAAGGAGTCTGTTCGGCTGAACTCCCTGGTTCCGCCGAACCCTCCGATGCACCACCACAGCTCCCAAAGGCCAGGATCCTCCTTGGGAGGCGGTTTGGCGACTGGGGGCAGTTCGGGCGAACCCCCCAGTTCGGCCGAACTGGGCTGGGAGCCCAGGCCCACCCCCCAGCACCGCCTCTGCTCTGTGGTGATCCTGGACCGGCCCGTGATGCGTGGGATTGACTTGTGTGGGCCCAGGATGACTTGGCGTGGGTCCGGGTTGAGTTGGCGGTCGTCCACTTGTCTTGTGATGTCATCGCTTTGTTGTCGTTGACGTGGATGGCTTCCGGCGGCCTGTACGACTAAGGGGGATAACCGGCCGAACATGTCGTTCGGCCGTTTCTGTCATTATCAGCCCCAATAGCACGTATTTGTCGTAATTGTACCTGCACAAGTGACACTCACCAAAACTCGTGAAACTTTATTAGAAATAAAACCTAAGTACATGGAATGTTGCATAAAACCTCATTTATTCCCGAGTCTTTATTCCTGAGTATTGGTGGTCGGATTTGGGTTGTAACGACCGCCAACAACCGCTCAGAAAGATGAAAGCGAGGGGCAAGCCTACCGCGGCTACGAGTCGGCCGAGTCTTGGGACCGCCTACGCCCTCGAAAGGCTACGGCATCCCCCTCACCACTCCACACCAATGTTACTTGTGAATGAACTTCCTCCGCAACAATCGATCCCGAGCTAAGAGAAGAGCACAACACATCGAACAAATGCAAACTGTTCTTTTCGAAAACGTGCTGCCAAACATCTCTTGACCGTTCAGAAAGACTAAAGCGAGGCGCAAGCCTACTGCGGCTAAGAGTTAGTCGAGTCGTGGGACCGCCTACGCCCTTGAAGGGCTACGGCATCCCCCTCACCACTCCACGCCAAGGTTGCTTGTGAACGAACTACCTCCGCATACAAGTCGATCTCGAACCAGGGAAAAAGCACAATGCATACAAGTTACGAACAAACATAAGCTCGATTACGGGAATCAGTTCACAACTGGATACAAGGGGAAACAAAAACAAAGGCACTCAAGACACTTCAAGGAGCGGCCCCGGTGCCGTCAGTAGTCGGCTCGGGGGGAGGATCGGCTCCCGCATTGCCGGCAGCCGGCTCAAGGGTGGGGACGGCTCCTGCATCGTCAGCTGTGGGCTCGAGGAAGAGGTCGACGTCGAACTTGGCGGCAAGCACGGTGGCAGCATCAGCGGCCTCAGCATCGGCCTCATCGATCACGGTGAGCTGCGCGTCACCCTCGACGCCCGCTGGAATCGTGTACCCCTCAGACACGAGGTCGAGGTCTACCTGGTAGTGGGTGGTCATCACGCCAAGGGCCTTCTGGACCCCTAGGCGAAGAGAGCCTCGAAGACGCTCGACAACCGCCGCTTCCACCGAAGACAGACGCTCTAACAGGTTCGCGCCCGTTGGACCACCCGTACCCTCGACCACCGCGCAGGCGGCCGCAGCAGCGCCCTCCAGAGTCTGGCGTTTGCCTTCTGATCGCTTGTAGGCGTGCGAAGAGCCGTCAGCTCCGACGACAAGTCTACGTCCAACTTACGAAGCCCTGAAAGAACGAACACGAGCGCATCGACGGCAGGATCTAAGGCGAGAAAAAAATTGAAGAACAGGGATCGAGAATCCAGGACTTACCCTCAACAAGCTCCCGCTCCGTCTCCAGCGCCTGCTCCTTCTGCAGAAGCTGAGCCTGAGCATCCGCAAGAGCGGAACGCTCATCTTGCAGCCGGCGTTCGGCCTCCGCAAGGGCCTCGGCCTTGACCAAGAGGTACCTGGCACGGAACTCCTCCAAAGCGCGTTGCTCGTCGCGCTCCTTGCTGATCTCGTCGCGCTCCTTGTGGACCTCGTCGCGCTCCTTGCGGGCCTCGTCGCGCTCCTTGCAGGCCTCATCGCAACGGCCTTGCAAGGACACCAGCTCCTGCGCCTTCAGCTCGAGGGCGGCCTCCTGGGCCTCTTGCGTCTTCACCTGCAACGAGGCCCTAAGTGAGGCGATGCCCTGCAACACCAGGTGGGCCTTTTTCAGGGCCATGTCTTGTTTCTGGAAGAGGGGGTTCACCTTCGTCAGCTCTGCCGTCAGCCTCTCAACGGCCGTCTTCTGGACACCGAGGTCCGACTGCTGCTGGCGAACCTCGCCCTGGATAGCCTCCCGGGCGCCCCTCAACTCCTGGTGCTCAACGTGAAGGTTGGCCAACGCGATGGACTTCTCGTCGGAGGCGCGCTGAAGCCGCTGCTAAATCACAGAGGAGGGTCAACTCAGAAGGAAACGTGAAACAAAGAGCAACCATATAGTGGCACTAACCCGATGAAGCTAGAGCCCCCTCGAGTTATGATCGTCGAGGGCTGACCAGAGCGCGCCCAGAATGGCGATGCCGTTCTGGCGCTGGCCCTCCCATAGAGCCCTCTCCTCCTCTACGGCGGCAACCAAGCTATCCGGGACCCCGGGCTGACCCAGCGCGCGATCAACCTCCGCGGCTGTCTCTGCAACCGGAATCGCCGGCAGCCGCTGCGGCTCCTCGGGCCACGCGTCCAACGCGTTAGGATCCGCAGGAGCCCGGGGAAGAGCAACGATCGCGCCACGATCGGCGTGTGCGCCTTTTCCGACGCTCGAAGCATGCACCACCACCATGCCACGAGCGGCCCCCGGATTATTCACGGGCTCGCGCCCCTCGACGGAGCCCGGCGCGGACGCCCTCGTCGCATCATGAGCAGCCCCCACGACACCCGCAGGCTCGCACCCGCTGTCGGGCCGAGCCACCCCCTCCAGGGCCGCGTCCCCGCCTACGGGCTCGAGGGCGGTCCCCATACCCCTCGATGGAGGCTCCTGAGGTCGCCGCTCGGCCCCCGTGGACTTCCCCGCAGCAGCGACCGAGTTGTCCTCGGTGACGCCCGGAGAATCCCTCGGCCCCCTCTTGAGCCTCTTCAGGGGAGCAAGGCCGGGAGAGGGACGGAAGGGCGACCTAACCAAAGAAGAAGAAGGAGAAAGATCAAATTCAGAACGCAAAACAGACGGAGGGAAGGATGAAAGGAAACTAGGAAGGGCGACGCTCACCGCTTGCCGCCGACCTGCGCCAGTCACTGTAACAACCCTAAAATTTATCTTAGGAATTGTTGAATGCAAAAATGAGGATTTAAAAATTTTTGGTGGAATTGTGTGCATGCAAACAAACATATAAGATTGGTTCATGGAGGGAGGAGAAGGAGATGCTGGATTGAGGAAGCAGCGAGGGGAAGGCCGAGCGCGTCTTCGTCGGCACGCTGCGCCGCCGCAGCGCCGCCGCTCGTGGAGAAGCCAAGCCGGAGCCGGACCGGAGCCGATCGAGGGAGCACGAGTTTCGCCACGCCACCGCACGTCTACACCGAGCTGCTGTGTTCGACTACTAGCCCGTGGTGAGCCGCTGCCGTTCTTCCCTTCTCTCCCCTGTCTCCGGCCGTGCGCCGCCGCGCCTTGCTAGCCATCTCTGGAGCCAGCCTTCGAGCTGTGACTCACCGTTTGCAGGACCCTGTTGCGCCGCTCTCCCGCACTGCAAACCGCCGACGCCTTCACCTAAACCCCGACCGCCATGTCGCCGCGCACCGAGGATGCTCGGCCGGCGCGAGCGCCATGGCCGCGGCGCGGTCAAGCTTATGGCCTGAAATGCGCGCGCGCGAGCCAAAGGCACCGCACCGCACCTCACTGCACAGCCGAGCACTCACCCGTGCCGTTGGGGCCTAAATCTCGTGCTGGCGCTGCTGCGGACCCGGCTCGCCGGAGCACCCGCGCACGTCGCCGCCGCTGCGCTCGTCGGGAGGCCGCTTCATTGGTCGATCCCGCCGAATCTCTTGCCGAGCCTGTGCGCTGAACCCTAGTCGTGCTGTAGCGCCACCTGCTGGCCCGAGCCGAGTCTTCTCCGGCGATCTCCGCTGCCGTCTGTCGCCGCCGGCCGCGCTCTAGAGCGCCTGTCTCTTATACACATCTAGATGTGTATAAGAGACAGGCCCTACGGATCCCAGGCAGCCACAATTGGATCCCGTGCACCCGGTTCACGTGAACCCATCACAAGGCGCACGGTGGACTTGGTCCACAACGCCAGACCCAGTCGACCCCCCTTCGTGGGCCTAATCTCGCGCCATAAGTCCGTTTCACGTCCCTGAACTCTTCCGGCCCATACACTTTTGGCCCAATTCCAGCCCAGCCGCGTTTATTCCTTTTCCATTAACTGCGCTGATGTATGGGGCCCACCTGTCATACACTGAGTGTCACTGACCAGTGGGGCCCACTGACTGACCGTTGACCGTTGACCAAGTCAACGCTGACGTCACCCTAGGCGGACCCCACTGCTGATGTCAGCATGACGTCACGATGACGTCAGCAGGCTGATTTATGTCTGTTTTCTTTCCGGAAAATTATTTAATATTTTCAGAAAATGATTTAAACTTCGAAAATTAATAATAAATCAACCGTAGCTCAGAAAAATATGAAACCAGTTTCTATATTTTTCTAAAATCATGACCTACACGTTAGTGTAGAGTTTGGTGTTATTTGAATCTTCTTTCATCGCTGCTTAGTGTTTCTTTGCTAGTAGTCGCGCCTTATTTTATTTTT